>CABFWB010003043.1:25796-48663 GCA_902151455.1 Timema bartmani
GCGTCCTGGTCGCGGCGACCAGGTCGCAAGCCTGGCCGTAGCCTTACACAAAGATAGAAGCAGGGATAAAGGTACAAATTCTTAAAACTATGCCAATAATTAGAATGTTATATATTGGTATGTGTGTTTAAATTTAAATCATATCTATGCAGGGTGCCAGAGTAAGAAGCCTCCCTGGGTGTCAAATATTCAAAGCCTTTTAACATAATATGCTAATTAATTGTCTTTCTTTTTTCCTTTTTAAAATAGGATTAAAAAACCACTGGTGTTGATGCGGTGAAGGCGTTGGCAAATATTTTAGGTGTGAGTGAATTTCCTAGTCAATATTGAGATTATTAGACCACTGTTCGGTGTCAAAGAGATGCCGTTCTTTTGAGTCCGTGCCGATGCTGTACTAGAGTCCTTCTTGCATTCAGACTAATAATATCATGGACTAATGTTTTCCGCTTACACCGGCTGTGTCGTGTCACTACCATTCACACTCAAGGGACCGTGCGCCGGCTGTGTCGTATCGTCACTATGCTCTGACTGTTTTGGTCACCGTAGTTAATTTTGGTATTGAGTTTTTCCACTATCTCCTTTCAAATTACTTCTTTAATGAGATTATTTTCGTATTCTTAATGTTGCAAATTATACATATGTATCAACATTATTAAGTTTCCTTCAGCCATGATTACTGCACACCTAGTTGTGTTGGAATGTTCTCCAGGATTGTAGATAAAACCCTTCGTGAAAGTTCGCATTTGCCGGAAGAAGCCAAGCTAAGAGAAACGACGCATGGTAGACCATAGGGCGCCCGGACACACTGACAGGGCTGTGCGTCTACCGTGCTGCACCGTGACCTTAGGAGAACACTTTTGAAGCTATCCAAGACGACACAATTGGAGCACGGCTGGCTCACAGTCGGCGCACAACCCTCTCAGTGTGAATCTGTCTTTAATGGGTCATTTACACGTATAGTTTTGTGAACCCATTTCCGATAATTCAAATTTCAATAAAATAGCTTAGTTGATTTTGACAAACGACTATTTATTTTTAAAGGTTATGGGTCCAGCAAAAATAGTAGCTTTCAACTAAAACTCGATTTTCGTAGCGAGTTTCTTAGCTTTTCTGTTGTGTGAGCAGTGGTTCATCTTTTTCTGATATGTGCATATTAGCTCATCTGTGGAATATATTTGTTTACACTACCACGAAAATCGTGAGATTGTATATAAGTAAATTAGACATATTTTGTCTTTGGTTTAACATAATAACAACAACTGTACCATTAATCACAAAACTGTTAAGAGTTGAGATGGAAATAAAGAGCTAGGAAAGGGGAGAATTTAAATTTAGCATGGTAGTGTGAAGGGAAAAAGTATATGTTCTGCTTGGAACTAAACACCGGAAGTTCAAACTCTATGAAAAGTTGATAACCTTTGACGCGTAAACCCTTATGAAAGCATCGATCTATAGAACCTTTTTCAAATAAAAAGTGTTGAATACATTTTACCGAGATAATACTCAGCCACCGCTGCAATAATCCACTTGTCCCTATACAGCTATTATAATGTACGTGCTGCCACCTCGATCGACAGTATGGCCATACCCTAACGTTGTATACTCACCCAGAGCTCAAGTCAATTTTATTTTATTTATCGCTGTGTCTCCATCACAAGGGTTATTAATAGCTTAATTATTGAGTGTACATCTCGTCTTAACACCCATCCGGTCTACCTGCGTATTTACACTAATAGACTTAACATAATGGAACTAGAATTTAGAAGAAATGTACCCTTAGGAGAAAGTAAAATAATCTAGAATACAATCCCGACATCCCCGTTATCGCCATACAAAACTAGAGAAGACAGACACTTCAGTTCGCGTTTTAAAATGGTTACTCGCCTCGGTGGCGTGGTTGGCTAACGCGCCAGTCATGTTGAGTTAGACCACCGAGGACGGGGAGATCGAGGTTCGAATCTTGGTCGGGTGAACTGGGGGTGGTTTTCCCTAAATGGTTTTCCACTCTTCCTCCACGCAAATGCGGGTTCACTTCCTCTAAATTAAACCTTCCCAATTACTAATTCATTAATTTAATTAGTACTTAAGCGTATAACCCGAACTGGTAAGAAGACGCGGTGCTTAATAATAATAATAATAATAATAATAATAATAAAATGGTTTGAGTAACGTATTATTCTAAAGGGGTGTGTATGAGAAGGATGGAGTACACGTAAAGAGAGGGAGGTAAAATCACAATAATAAATCCTATTTCAGTAAACACCTAAAATATAATTCTGCTAGGAATATTTAGAAAATGCCAACACATTATTTGAGGTCAACATTGCTAACATATTCATTTATTAGACTATTAGTATAATCTCATATTTATTGATATTATCTGTTTAAAATTACAGTTGATCACATGAATTTACGTTTAAATGTATAAAAAATAGTTTTAGTAATCACTATAGCTGTCATAAATGTATTTCCTATCTAAATCATACTGTACCATGCACCCAGAGGGTATTCAAACCCCTTTCTCTCAATCACCAGATACTTTGTGTGATTTGTGGCCACCAAGGTTAGCATGTGTTTGTAAACAGAAAAATGAGTTCATCACTCATACCAACTGATTACAGCAACACACAACTTCCAAACTAAATTAATTTTAGAACAAACACATTACACAGTATTCTCAGTAGATGGTTAAAATTGGTATTTGAAAACTATTTTACATATCAATAATAATGTATCTTTATCTATATAAAATAAATTTATGGTTAGTTTACTGACAACAATTTATAGAAAATTTGAATGTTTTAGAAATTGACCTTGAAGATTGAACTCACAATGGGAATCTGTGAATAGTTTTTCATGATAAATAAGAAAACTTTTTTATTTTTACAAATAACTAATAATCTTAGGGTAGCTTACAAATATATATATATATATATATATATATTTTTTAATTTGAGTTTTGTTAAATATGTTTGAACAATTTGGTTTATAATTTATATATAAAGCGTGATTATTGTTACTAACAAGATGATGTGTTTGTTTTTATGAGTGAAACTTATTTAAGGGTAGTTTACTAAAAACTTATTTTTGAAAATTTTCTTTGAAGCCATAATACACAATATGATAAATTTGTGCGATTGTGTCGTACCATTTAGTTTTTGACGTGCCACTATCTGCGTTAATATTCTTGGACGTGCCACTCCACCACAAAATCTCTATCATAACCTTACATTAATACCACCATTATCTTTCTAAATATACAATCAAAAATTAGTAGATCATTTAAGAATTGAAAGTATAATAATATATATTTGAATCCTGATTGGATTGAGAGTGTTGGTGCGTGTATTTTTTTTTTCAAAACGATGTTATAAAAAAATTATTAATAACTTAACCAAGCCAAACTCTTTTAATAATATTTATAAGTATCAAGAATCCACATTCCAAAAATAATTCATAACTATACCTTTCACACGCCGTAATTGTACGACTATGTTTTTTAGTGCCAATTAGTGTCATCAATATGACCACTAATAGTAGAAGAGAAGAAATTACAACTTTTTAATAATAAAAATAAATATTTCTGTTTTTATTGAAGTTTCTGGATTTCTTTGACATTCATAAGTGCATTAACGTTTTGGTTTGTCGTGTAAGAATCAAGAAGTCAGGTTTATTAGGTGTTTGTTAATGAGAACTTATTTTGAACAAGCTCATAATTGAAAATATTTGCTCATAGATGTATTAATACGTTGAACCAAACTTGCTAAAATATCCCAAGGTCAGGGGTTATTAATGCAAGAAATTGGCATGTAGAAAGGCAACTGCAGAAGATGGAAAATTCATGGCTGGATGAATTCCCAAGAACTTTTCTGTACTTGCTGCGGATTTCACTGTTGTTCTAAAGATCATGATGTCAATTTGTACATTATAAGGATGAAAAATAATGTCCTCTATTGAAAATGAAAAAGGTTTTGTGAAAATCTGATATTTTTTTCCATTCTGAAAAAATAAAAAACCTTGTTTCGAATGAATTTTACAGATCGGAAATAGCACATTAATAATTGTTATCAAAGCCTGAAAACTCACTGCATTCAATGTTGGAAAGTTTTTGCATTCAAGGAAATTGAGAAAACTCGTTCTGTGAAAGATTATGATCCTTGCAGTGTGAGCTTTGCTTTAAAAGCCTGAACTGAGCTGAACAGGTTTGGAAAAAGGTTGTTTTAATTTGCAAACTTGCAAGTGCTCATTTTAGTTTTTAAGGATGCCCATGATGTCTCTCAGAAAAGCTAAATCCCATTGCCAAACTTCATCCCTCAAAAGCGTACCCTCATCAGGTGGTTTCCCATTTTCAACAAAATATTTCTGAACACTACCCTTTAAATTTAAAAATCCCTCAATCGCTATTCCTTGCGACAGTCACCGGACACTACAATGAAGCGGAAGTTAAACATGGCGTTTGTCTTTCGGTTCTTCTTCGAGGAGTTGGTGGAGTTCCATTTTGTTGAGGGCTCAAGCTGGGCTCTTGTTGATATTGTTATTAATTATTATAATTAATATTATAATAGCAATTTATTAACTTGGTCTTATTGGGTGATTTATTTGTTTGAAAATGTAATAATTCGTTGTTATATTTTTATTATCTACGGTGACTTTAGGCGTACCACTAGTGGCACACGTGCCGCGGATTGAGCACCTCTGACAACTACATCAGGACCTGTTCTTTATGTGTTTTTATAGTGATGATATTGCAATAATCGTTACATACTACATTTATATATATCACACAATTGTTTTCAGATTGGTGTAGTGTGCCTCAAATAACAGACAAAACGTTAATAAATCCCTATTATTACTAAAACAGATTATAATATCTCAACTAGTAAGACATGCATAACACATTTAAAATAATTCAGGGAAACACGCCAAAAGTTACAAAATGCAATACTTTCTTACCGGAAGCTCAAAACGAACGTGTATGAATTTTCTCGTAAACCTTAAAGCATGACTAAACGACTCCGAATATAAATTATGTGTAGCCTAGCCGCACCAATGATCCCGTGGGCTAAGACGTCAAATCTAATTTAGTGAAAATAGCCTCCTAATCCTTAAACGAAGATAACTTGTAATGAAAGAAATTGTGTTTGGACAATAATCTGAGTTTGTTAAAATTTTTAAAACAACATAACATTGCATATTAATGGTGTGTCTGGGATGCATCAATCTGTAGCTTAATTTATGAAAAGATTAGCCAGTATTAATGTACTGTTGCCCAGGGAACGCCCGAATATATGTACAATCCTACATCCTTTTTTGTGGAGGCTCTTTCCATGGCTGTATTCGAAAAGTGTTCTTAAACGCTGTCGCCTTGATACGTACCCTGATATCTGCGTTTGCAATCACGTGATCAAGTGTATATCTGTCCGAATAGTCACGAAGGCTGCCGATGCACCCCGCACACGCCCTGAGCCCAAGTAAGGAAGCAAGACGACTTTGACACGATGTTGGTGCGGTGTTTGACTGGCAATTGTTTAATTTTTCTCTTTTCGTGTTAGTAGGGTGGGTACGGTCCAAGAAAAGGAGGCAAACATTTTTGCTATCACCTTTAAGATCTTACTCGAGGAGTTAACATTAGGAAAGAGCGCAACTGTCTTATATAGAGTTTGTAGCTTATGTAACTAGGTTTACTGTCCTTTCCCCACCCATTCTTTCAACACTCCTAATTACTCAAAACATGTTTTAGCTATGAAAAGTTTGAAAACATACACACAATTTTAAAAACATTGCTAGTTAATAATACGTTTTGAAAGGTTTTATTATGATAAGGGTATCAGTGGTAAAATAGAAGTGGTCTGTTGCTAATATAATATTAGTGTTAGTTACATAAAAATAAGTAAAATCTTAAAAAAAAGCGTAAATATATGCAGCAGAAACTATTCCCTAAGAGACAGCAAAAGAGGTGTGATTTTTTTTTTATTTCCCCACGTTTCACTACTTATTCAGTTATACTTACAAGTAGGCTACTATTTACGTTATTGTTGTAAGAATGTTAAATGTAGAGTGTAAAGGAAATGTACCCACATTTTCGTGTGAAACTATTTGAGAAAAAACTTCAGTACACACGGCTGGGATTCAAACTCAGTCATCCCCGTCACCGGCCTGACATATTTAATGATCTTAATCATCTGCTCACTGGTGCGGTTAATAATACTGTAAATGCGGCTAATATTAAGATACTTATGTGTAAGTTTTAAGATAACAATATTATTATTATATATATTTGGTTTACTAAATACGTTATTCTTATTTTGACATTTCTATTTTTACTTTCTCATAGCATGATTCAATATTGTAATCGTGAAAAAAATTTACCTTGAGATTATGATGAAGATTGACACTGTTTGCGAACTCATATAAGTGTATCTGGAAATTCTGTGTCCCCCTCGAATTATGTTTGTCTGTAACTTTAACGATGGATGTTGTTCTAGTTTGATATCTAGGTATTATATGATATTACCTTGGGTCATTTTATATATATAATTCTTCTGTACGTGTGTATGTCACTGAACTCCTCCTAAACGGCTGGATCGATTTTGATGAAATTTTTTGTAGTGTGTTTGAGTGGGTCCAAGGATGGTTTAGATTCACAATTGGACCCAGTAGGTGGCGCTGCAATCGGGTTCTAGGAATATTTTTTTATTTTTTAGGGATTTTCTTTTAGATTTTTTGCATATCAGAGCATGTAACCTCAAAATTTCACACCACCCCCAATATTTATAATAATGAATATATAATATTAATAATTGACCTATATATATTGAACCTGTAGACATAAAATAAAATTAGCTGTACCCGGCATACAAATATGTAAGCAAGCTTCGCAATTTTTTTTGATACATTTGATATTTGTGTAGTTGTGGGCGAAATGCCAAAAATGAAAAGATGTTTTATTTTGTGTGTTGTCTTGACAAACACTGAATTTGTAATATTTGTGTTACTCACTAATTGGAGTTCATTGTGAATTTGTAATTGTGATGATCACATATTATTTGTTTTATTATCGAAATCAATTATGCCACCCAAACATAAAGCCAATGTTCGGGCCGGACAACGTCTGTCGGGTCCGCTAGTATATATATATTTATATAAATTCTAGCCCTTAAAATAAAGGTTGTTTACTAATAACTATTTTTGAAAATTTTAAATTAAAAAAAATAGCCATTAAAAAAATTGTTATAGCAATCTAGGGTGTATTTTACAAGACAGCTAATACTGAATACCTATTTGGGGAGGGGGGGGACTTGCTTAGGGGTAGTTTACTAACAACTTTTGTAAATTAGATATTTCTCGAAAATTGATTCACGATATTGTTTAAAATAAGGTTTTACATGATGAATAGTACTGTTAACATGTTTTACAGAGAATTGATTTATTTGTAGTTAAATATGATTATTATATCTCAATTCAAAATGTTTCTAAAGGGGATTAAAGTTTTATTTTTAAATATTTAAATATTTAGAAATTGGATTCAAAGTTTTTGTTAAAATTTTATATCCAGACAGTGTTGTACATGATAAATAGCAAGGGCTTAGAAAGGCTGGGATCAGAGGGTGTCCGGACCACCACCCCCCTTCTTACTCTGGTTTTGATAGACCCAAAATAGGGTGTCCATGAATATAGGATAAAAGTATAGTACAATTTTCTAGCGGAACCCCCTAGAAAAACTAGCTTTCTACGCCATTGCTGGTGGCCAGTGGGAATTATTCCCCTTTCGAGAAGAAATTCCCACTACCAGTCGAAAATCAAACCTGGGACCTATTAGTCAACAGTCAGGGGCTCTAAGCTATACCACGAGACCTGGTATATAATTGCATGAAATCCAACAAGGAATTAAAATACTCAAATAATGATTTGTCCGTGGACACCAAGATAATATTTAATTGCACCCGCATATTTTCCCCTCTCTATTCCGAGTCATCTCTTTATTATTATTTTTTTGTTTATTTAGCACCACGTCTTACTACCCATTCGGGTTATACGCTTAAGTACTAATTACACTAATGGATTGGGAAAGGGAAAGATTGAATATAGAAGAAGTGAACCGTCATTTGCGTGGAGGGAAAGTGGAAAACAACTTAGAAAAACCAACCCCAGTTCACCCGAGCTAGATTCGAACCTCAATCTCCGCGTCCTCGGCAGTCTAGCTCAACACGACTAGCGCATTAGCTAGCTACACCGCTGAGGCGGGTTTTATTCTTATTACTTTCTCTCTCTATCCCTCTCCTCCCTTGCTCTATTTCTCACTCCTCTTTCTCTCTTCCTTCTTTCTATTTATTTATTTTTATATTTTTATATTTCCCTCTTTCTCTCTTTTTTTTCACTTTGTTACTCTCTCTTCCTTCCAAGTATACTTCACGGTCAATTTAGATAAATGTCTGTGAAGCCAGCTCACAGATTGAGACTCTAAAATTGGATCGAGCTATCTCGACATACCTTGGTTTTTCGAATGATGTTGCTTTGGACAAAACTGATCGGTTCTTAGCATCGTCTGAAAACAGGTGACATTCAATAGAATTGCAATTCTAGTTATGCGCGTGCGTGGGTAGAGAATAAGAAATATACTTGGCTGCGTTCCACCAACTTTAAAAAGTTATACTATGTTGTTGGATATATACAAATATATTACTTAAACGTTGCGAAGAAGAAGGGCTCAACACTCAACTCATAATGTAATTTTGTATTCCTTCTCAATGCCTATGCTAATAGATTATTAAATATTTTTAATTAATTCATTACAACTTAAATTGAAGAAGTGTATTTTTAAACAAATGAATTGTTTTGTTAAGAATGTATTTTTTAAAAGGAATGCCAACTTACGTTGAGGAAATTCCCTAATAACTCCTAATCCACCTTTAATATGATATTTATGGTGGTTATAACCTAACACAGACTAACTTAATATTACCATAGCGATTACGAATTTCACGTAAGATTAAGTTAGTATAGAATACGTGAAGTGTAGTAATTATAAACATTAATATGCTATATTCTTTAAATTTAAAAATTACACTTGGATTTGGAAATCGAACCCAAGATCTCTGATCAAGTACGCCAATAATCTTACCACTGTGCTATCCAGGAGTTATCCCATGCTCAGCACCATTCTTCACTCATATCTTAAGGCGGAGTCTGTGAGTGTATAGTGTATAACACTATTAAATATTCCATTTTTAGAATATTCGTTTGTCCATTTGTTGGTTTCAAGTAAACTCAAAATGTACTCATCGGATCGAGACGGGATTTCTTCTGCTGTACACCTTATTTTTCAGAGAATCCTGTTAAGCCAGATACCCTCATGCTAGCTCATAATCGAGCAAAGGGGTGTTGAAAAAAACCGGGCGTAAGTTGACATTCGTCACGTCTGGTATTGCGGGTACATACAATGGCACGTCATATGAGCTGGGGTGTGGAGGAGGAGGGTATGGGGGCGAGTTCATATTTATTCCTGAATCCACGTACTCACATAAAACACTGCTCTTGAAGTTTCAGTCCTTTCTAGCATTTTAAGTTTTCTAATGTGTTTATGTATTGTTTAATGCGAGGGAATCCACGGGCAAATTATAGTTAGTTAATATATGTACAAATTATAATATGTACCTCAACCGATAGTGAGACGGAACGGATATAGATAAGCATATGTCAAACCCCAATAGTTAAATTGCCCAGTTCATGAAGCAGGCAAATTTCTACCCATTTCGTGAACTGGCCTGACCATTTCACGAACTGGGCAAAAATGACATTAGCTCTTACCCATTTAATGAACTGAAACTTATTGTACTATCTACTACAAGAATTAGTGAAATTCGTTTTAAGATATGATTTTAAACTAACCCAACCTTCCATTCTAAAATGATTAAAAGTTAAAATTAACTTAAAAACCAAACCCGTTCTTAGGCTGTCTATTTCCCGGGCCATGCAAAAATTTGTCCAGTTCATGAATTGGGTAATGATTGAGCTGCACAGTTCATAGACTGGACTATTTGTTTGTTCAGTTCGGAAAATGGTCAGAAGAAGAGACCAGTTCGTGGAGTGGGCAAACATTTGCCCTATTAATGAATCGGGAAAACTCATGAATGTGGTGTAACATATGTATTAAAACAGAACTTCTTATAAAATAACTTAATCTAAGGTAGTACGTCCAATAGTACACACTCATATCTAGGGCCTTAATATTTACTAATTGGATATCAAGGCAACCCCTTATATATACATATTCAATAATATCAGCTGGTATTGAACCAAGGTGTCCTTAACTTGAGGCCAATTACTCAAACCACTAAGCTATAAGGACAAGTCGAAGTGTTTTATAAACAAATAAACCATGGTAAAGAAACATAAATATTTGTGCTAAGAGTATTTAACATTTCCTTTTCAAACCAATTGATAATATCAGTATACGATCTATAAACTAATGCAACTATAATGCACAGCAACTAATCCCCTGATCTTTAGCTTATCAATTTTTAAGGGCAACCCCTTAATTTAATCAATAATATTTTTTCCAACTATATCGGGAATCTAAATTGGGTAATATAGCTCAATAGGCAAATGTATTACCGACTAAGTTAAAGTGTCGGTAATGACAATAAATAATGTCTTGAAATAATATAAGGATATTTATAGTATATTTTGTATTTCAGAATTTAAGACGTCTACAATCCAATTTTTATATAAGAGCCTTTAATTAGACAGAAAATTTACTAAATCTACTTTCAGGTATTCTTACGTCAAGCCATGTGATCAACTGTCACCTTTTATCTATATCATAAATACCTATAAAATAACGCTTATTAAAGATTACAATTTGTATCAGTGTTTGCAAATAAAAATGTTGGTAAATTCTAAAAGGATTTTTCAATGAAAATTGGACTACACTTATACCTCTCCGATGTAGTCTACCATCAATTTGAAAGCCGCTATCTTAGACGAATGAATATCTCGGGAATCCTCAAAATCGGATAGTGAAGAGAAGACATAACTAGTGTAACTAATGGGTGTGTGGTAAGAAAGGATATCTAATGGGGAGTGAGAAGGGGGGGGAATAAATGTTGGACCAGATGGATCTAAAGAAAGAGAAGAACGTGGTGGAAATGTAAAGAATGAGATCCCCGGAACACTGATTGAAGTTTCCGGTTATCGTGACAGGATGCTGGAAGATTCATGGCACTCTAATTACGTTATATTTATATCGTACCAATATACCAGGTAATCACCTATTTAAGTAACACCAGTAGTCGGTGAGGTTTCCAAGTGTATATATTTACTTTGTTTTCATTATCAGACTTAGTTGGTTCACGGTAGCTTGGAATTTTTCTGACAATTGAAAGTTTTTTGTTTTTTTGTTTTTTCGTTTTTCACCACAATTACTTACTAGCTGTTTGAGTTTAATGAATTCAATTATATTAATAGAACCAGCATTTTCTCGTGGCTTCGCCCACATTAAACAATATATCAACACATTCGACAACTTCAAATGCTATAAAAGAATGAAACTTAGCATGGAGTAGTGTTTTATGTACGTATAAAGATTGGTGAATAAACATAGACCTATGCCCATTTTCTCCTCCACCACACCTCAGCTCATATCAAGTGCCATCTTATGTAGTGTAGAACCCACAATACCAGCCAAGATAAATGTGCACTGCTTACGCCCCAATATTTCGACTCTGCTTTGCTCGCTGATAAGATAACGTGATGGTGTATAGCTTACCTTTAATTCTGAAAAATAAGGAGTACATTAGAAGAAGACCCATCTCGATTCTATGAATACTTTTTTCAGTTTATTGGAAACAAACAAAAGACAAACAATCAAACGTGCATACAGATTTAGAGTTTTATCATACATATAGAGAGAGACGAGAAATATATAATTGAAATAAAATGTTTAAGATTTTGTGGAGGGAGAGTGTGAATATCATTTTGGAAGAACATTCCTTAGTACAATCGCTTAAGATTCGAACGCTGACCTACCAGTCAATGGGAAACCAGTCATATAGTATCCAGATGTTTGGTCCAAGTTCCCGCCGATATTGTCAATTAAAATGGTGATCAAATTAATTTTGTGTTAATCCGCTTCCAGAACATATTTATTATTATTATTATTATTATTATTATTATTATTATTATTATTACTGTAACAATGGAAATTGATTTAGTATACTCTATATTACTTGCCAAAGTTACAAAACCTATTTGCAAAGTGTGTGAATATAAGATGATTTTTAGTAAATCTTCTACTATAAAAAATAAAGACAAAATTTTCGTGAACGGACAATACAAAGCCGTACTCTGGCCTCAGCTGTTTATCTGTGCAGTCCGATGTATATTAGAAGGAAATCTTTGACATTTATATAAATTTAGAAAACCATTTTAATGTATTTATTCTTCAAATCAAGTGATCTGAAACCAATTTTTCATAGTTAAGATCAATACCTATAAAATAAAACTAGTAATAGAGTAAAATATTATCAATTTTGACGGCCTTTATCATCCCTAACATATTAGCGAAATTAGCTCATACACGTATTATCTGGGCGGGTAGTAATACACAATGACAAAATTAACTGTCACAGTGATGGATCACTCACTAGAGGAATTTACCCTCCTCCCCCCTCTTAGCCTCCTCAGAGCACTCGGATGGGATTCGAACTTCTAATTATCTGTCAACAGCAACCAAGTGTAATTCACGTCGAAAGGCTTAGCTTGTAAGTTGAAAATCGATAAATTTAAAAAGTTTGTACAGTTAATTTTCGACCAAGAATAAACAAAATTCTGTTAAAGTTCTTGGATAAACGAGAGATGCGTTCAAGAAAAAAAAATCCTGTTGTGAACATGTATTTACATGAAGATAGATTAGCAACATCTTTATTTATCAATAAAATATACTACCCATTTATTACTGGCCTACCACCTCTGTGGGCCCAAAAAGATGTTCGCTATCGAACTTGTGTTAATACAATTTAAATGTACATTAATCAGACAGGATGCGTTTAAAAGGTTTTAAATTATAATAAAGGAGCTGTATTCATGAGTTAAGATGTATAATTGTTTAATTATTTGCTACCAGCGTCTCACTACCCATTCGGCCTTATATACAAGTTTTTTTTTAAAAGTTTGCAGAACGAAATAGCTTTAAAAAAACATTTAAGAAATTAATGTGTCATACAAAGTGGCTTGGTTTTGAGACGCTGACAAAATTAACTTTTTTATTTTTTATTTAGTGGACGTCTTCAAGGTCATATCAAGGTCAACTAATTTTTTCAAATGGGACCCTGATTTTTTTATTGTAGAATCGTATATTTGAAAAAAAATAACAGCTTTCGTCTGAAACACCTTTTTATTTGCGAGAGGAAATAGTGAAGAGCCACTTATAAAACACACCCTTAGTACCTCCATTCAGGATTCGAACCTTGACCTCCCCGTCAATGGCCATTTGCACTAAATTAACTTGACATTTAGATTATGGGCCCACAGCTAGGGGTTTTTATGAACTAACTGTATAAATAACATTAATTTAAATTAGTTGAAAAATGATACCTGAACACGGGAATCGAACTCGGGACATTTTTCTTAGCGTGCCAATGATCCATCACTGAAGAATACAAGTTTTGGCCCGTGCTCAGTCATTTTACACTGATGGACGTGTATAAATAGTCTGCTACCATTTTGCTTTAATTGATACAACAGTCACCTTTGACTTGGGAGGGCTGTTGTACTGCCGAGTGTACAATGCATTATTATAATTACACCTTGTTGTTGGTATAGCAATTTAAAATTATTTTTTATTCATTATAATCTTGGTACATTTGTATGCAGATGTTAGTAGTTCTGTTGATAGAGTTTGTTCTTGCCTGATATGTATTTAGTTTTTAAGTTCATAATAATATTTTCAGTTATTAAAGTACTTTCAATCCGGTAACGTTTGTGATCGCAGAATAAACATTCAATAAACCTGCGGTGGCACGTTTTCTGGGTTATGGGCCCAGAGTCCTTTAAAATGAACGAACATTTATTATTGTTTGTGTGCATCGAGAATCAACATTAACGTTAACCTCTAGAAGATTTTATCCTAGGAGAAGCCTTATTAGCCGCCATGACAAATAAAGAAAAGTATCGTGTTCCATTATTTTATGGTTCAAACTTCAGTAACTGGAAGTTTAGAATGGAAACGCTGCTTGATGAACTCAATTTGCTGGAAGTAGTTCAAAGTGATTACCGAACGAAAGTAATTTTCAATGAAGCTTATAGTTTTGAAATCACGAATAAGAAGATAAAATAACTGGCAGAGTGGAATAAAAAAGATCTAAAATGCAGGTCTCAATTAGTCCAGAAATTTTTAGACAACGTTCTTTAATGTGCCAAGGATAAAGAATCTGCATTTGAGATATGGCTTTCCTATATGAATAACTACGCAAGAAAAGGCATAGCTAACCAACTAATTCTAAGTAAAATTATTTTATTGATGAAGTTTGATTCATCAAATGAAACTCTGGAGATACATTTTAATCGATTTGATAAATTTATTCGTGAATTACGGTCAACGGGTGTTACATTAAAGTAATTTAACATTGTCTGCCATTTTTTAATTAACATGCCGAACGAATTCAATGTAGTTGTTACTGCTCTTGAGACTCTGGCCGAAAAATTGACATTAAGCTATGTAAAAATTAGGTTATTAGATGAAGAACAGAAACGATTTTTGGAAGGTATAACAGCAGAAGTTATAACCTCACATTCCTTTATGACCCAAGCAAATAGAAAAGTTATACAGAACCATAAGAAACAGTCTCAATATTTTTATCAACAAACTAGGCCTAATCAAAGCACTCAGTGAAGTCAACTTCAGTGCAAATTTTGTAAAAAATTTGGACGGGTGATCTCGGAATTCCGTAAACTTAAGAAGAAACAAAATGAAAATGAAAAGAAAACCCAAGTCGCTGAAGTTGACGAAGCAGAGTTCAGTATAGCAGCCAACACATCTTTGGAAGTGGATTCTGTTTTGTTTATATCCTGGTATCTAGACTCAGGAACTTCAGAAAACATGATCTGTGCTACTTATTGTCATCTTCTGACTAATATTCATAGTCTCCCAAGTCCTGCGAATATCAATCTCGCAAAATCAGGTGAAAATTTAAAAGCGACATAAGTTGGTGATCTCTGTGCATATTTTGAGATGGATGGAAAAATCAATGTGATCAAGCTGAGAAGTAGTCTTACTGTCCCTGGTCTACAACACAACCCATTATCAGTCAGACGACTGGATTCAAATAGGTGCAAGGTAGATTTTGAAGAAGGTGTAGCAAAAATGTTCAAGTATGATAAACTTGTAATAGTTGCATCCGAGTCTGCCAAAATGTATTTAGTGAAATTTTCTGTTAAAAATAGCTATGCCAATGTTTCCGAGGTAGATTGTACAAATCTATGGCATAAACGACTGGCACATATTGGGAATACTAGTTTAAAGTTTCTTTGTGAAATGGTTGATGGCATGAACGGTGTGTGTAAACAAAAACTTACAACTCAGGAACCTCCATGTGAGCATTGTATACAAGGTAAAATGACTGAATTGCCTCATGTAAAAACTCGCTCAAGGGCTAAGCGACCCTTGCAGCCTGTTCACAGTGATGTCATGGGTACAATCAGTCCTACATCATATGACGTTAAGAGATACATACTTACCATAATTGACGATTATAGTCACTTTACCTATGCTTATACTATCAAAGAAAAGTCAGAGGTATTCAAGTGTTTTAAGAAGTATGAAGCTCTGGCAACTGTTAATTTTAATGAATGAATAAGCCGCTTCAGGCATGACCAAGGTGGTAAATACTTATCTTTAGAGATGAGAAAACACTTTCAATTCAAAGATATACAGTTTGGATATACTATCAGATATACACCCTCTCAAAAGAAGTAAGTGAACGCATGAATAGAATACTAATGGAACGTGTGCGGTGTATGCTATTAAGTGCAAATGTTTCAAAATATCTCTGGTCAGAAGCTGTGATGACAGCAGTATATATTGTTAGTAGAAGCCCAACAGTATCCTTGGATTGTAAAACTCCTGCCGAGGTTTGGTATAGTCAACGTCCAAACTTGTCAAAATTGCATGTGTTTGGCTCTATTGGCTATGTGCGCATCCCTAATGAGCTATTTAAGGGAAACTGAGCTATATACCCAAAAATGAATCATGGTCGGCTATTTCCCCAATGGCTATATGTTGTGGAACCCTACCACAAGAAAGAGAGTTTTGGAATGTGACGTGTTTTTTGATGAAAATTTCACGTGAAGTGTAGAAAATATGACCACATCCCCAGCATTGAGAGCACCACTACTTTGTGAAACAGTTACCATTCCATCAGAAGGAGGCCTACCTTCAGGTGAAGCCAGTCATGAAGAGTTGGACAAAGAAACACCTCCACTATCAGATGAAGGTGAACTCCATCATAGCTCACACCCACGTGTGAAACCAAGCTATTTGCAAGACTATGTAGCATTTGCTATGACTGCAGAAATCTTTCTTGACAATTTGCCTGAAGATTTTGATGATGTCAAGGGTAGACCTGATTAGAGGAACTGGATGCTATCTGTGAAAGAGTAAATGAATTCCCGCAAGAAAAATGACACCTGGCAACTGACTTCACTACCCCCTGGTAGGAAAGCTATCTCCTTTCGCTCGGTCTTCAGCATCAAGAGAGATCAATATGATAATAAGGATTGCAAGGTAAGGTTAGCAGTTAAAGGTTGTCAACAGAAGAAAGGTTTCGATTTTAGTGAGACCTATGCCCCAGTAGCACGTGTGACTACTGTGAGAAAAATGCTAGCCATCATTAATCAAGAAGACTTACTTGCATGTCAGATGGATGTGAAGAATGCATTTTTGAATGGAACCTTGTCCGAGGAAGTCTTCATGCAACAACCCCCTGGTTTTTCAAATAATTTAGAATTTGTTTGCAAGATCAAGAAATCACTGTATGGCCTCAAGCAGGCGCCCAGGGAGTGGAACAAGTGCCTTAACACTTTTCTTAGATCACTTGGTTTTCAACTAGTGCAGAATGATCCATTTCTGTACCTACATGTTGTTGGTGATACCAAGGCCTACATACTGACTTTTGTCGACGATTTGATCATCAGCTGTACTCACAAACAACTTCTTGAGAAGATCAAAGCTGCACTTCAAGCTAAATTTGACATGAAAGATCTGGGTAACTTACAATTTTTTCTCGGAATAAAAATTGAGAAAAAAACCAATGGTATATATCTTAGTCAACCATCTTATATCAAAAGAATTTTATGAAAATTTAGCATGGAAAACTGCAAAATAGCTAAAACGTAAATGAAGATGAAACCCCATATTGATGATGGAGGATCAATCTCTATAATTGGCATCAAGCCATACAGAGAGCTCACAGGCAGTTTGATGCACTTAATGCTATGTATCATACCTGAGCTGAGTTTTTCTGTAAATTATCTCAGCAGGTTTCAAAGATGTGCAACTAAAACTCACTGGGAGTCACTGAAGCGTATTCTTCGCTATTTACAAAGAACTTCACACCTAGCTCTGCACTTTCCGAAAGAAGAAGGGACACCCCTAATCGCATATGTCGATGCAGTTTGGGCCAACGATTCCAGTCGTAAGTCAACATCTGGATTTCTTCTGAAAGTTTTTGGGTCAACTGTATCTTGGACAACTATAAAGTAGCCCACTATTGCCTTCAGTACCTGTGGGGCCGAATTCATTTCACTTGCCAATGCTTGTACTGGCGTCCTGTGGCTACGCAGTCTACTACTGGAGTTGGGAATCAACCCCAAAGTGCCCACCAATTATGAGGACAGCCAGCCTGCCATCAAGTGTCTTGAGAAGTGGGAAGACAAAATATTGCAACATATGGATGTGAAGTATTATTTTGTAAGGGAGTTAGTGTGTGATAAAGTTGTAAAGATTGAATATGTCCAAATTGAATTTCAAATTGCTGACATTTTAACCAAAAGCTTAAATGTTATTAAGTTTAAACAACTATATAAGTGGCTAGGATTGAATGCATCATAAAATAGGTCATGTATTTATCCATTTTCACAACATTTACCTCCCTTCATAGCCTTGTTTCTTGCACTCATGCTTAACACCTTTGCCTCCTCCTTGAGCACATTTAAAGCATGCTAAATTGAGGCAAAGTGTTGGTATAGCAATTTAACATTATTTTTTATTCATGATGATCTTGGTACATTTTTATACATGTGTTTGTAGTTCTGTTGATAGTGTTTGTTCTTGCCTGATATGTATTTAGTTTTATGTTCATATTAATATTTTCAGTTATTAAAGTACTTTCAATCCGGTAATGTTTGAGTTTGTAGAATAAACATTCCATAAACCTGCGGTGACACGTTTTCACTTGTGCCTTGATATTTATTTTATAAATAATGTATAAATATTGAATAAAACACATTTTATTTATGTTTGTATAGCTATACATAGGTATATAAATAATTGATCAAATTAATACAAAACAAATCGTGAAAAGCAAATAAAAAAGAGAAAAACTAACAGTCTACACGCTTACAAGATAATTTAAACTAGTCCTGACTAAATATCTTTCCCAATGATCACATGGTATAAGACAGGCATGTCCAACCCATGACCCCTGAGTACGTTCTGTGTGGCCCATCAGCTCAAATTGAAATACTTCAAATAGCAGACATAAACAAAATATTAGGCACTTGTTGATGACGTAAATTCTCGCTAACTTCCGTGAAGTTTCCATAATCATAAGTTTAATGTTAATTGTATAATGTATTGATGTATGTGGATGTTGGTATGAATATGTGTGTGTGGGTATGGGTATGGATATGGGTATGGGTATGTGTATGTGTATATGTTATATTTGGGTATAAGGTATCAGGATTTTAAGAGAATGAATTGACGCTAATAGGGAGGTATAGGGTCGAATATTTGCTATGAAAACTAATGCGGCTTTCCACAATTTGTTATTATCCTACTATAATTTTATATCGCCTCTCTAAGCTAATGGGCGTAACTTTTATCTAACTACCCTAACTAATATAAAAAGCTATAATTAAATCCCTTGTTTTAAAATGTATCAACAACAACAAAATAACTTAAGAGTTAAATTGGTAAAATAACAATCTTTTAATTAATAACTATTATAACTTATTTAACACGTTAAACTATATTTGCAGGCTTTGTACAAGCTTAGGATGAAAATACTTAACATTTGCAACGTTTGTAATATTCCTGTCAATAACGAACTTCTACAGTGGTATTAAATATATATATATGTATAATTTCGATCTGTGAAGACGGATTTAAAAAAAAAATGTGGTTGTTAGATAGTAGTATTGGAATAATGATGCATGTGGAGTGGGACTAAGAGTGTCTAAAAGTGTTATTCTTGTGCTATTTATCATCACACAATAAAGTAGGACGTCTTCTTTCATCAATTTTTATAAGGTTAAGTTTATTACTATACCTAATACCTAATATGGTCAAAAGGTAGCCGAATTAATATGAATCTCAAACGTGTATTTTCAAGTTTTTTGTTATTTCCTCATGGTTTCTAAAGCCAGGTCAGTTTAAACTATAACACAATTTCAAAGTGATGAAGTATCAAAATTTAAGAATGCGACAGGTGTTCATTTAGATTTGATTTATAGGCCTAATATTTAACGTTTTCTTACTTTAGTAGATTATTTAACTGCCATATATTTAAAAGATGTGCAGTTTAAGTATCTGGGTCAGCATGCATTCAGCTTGTCCTACTTGGAAATTAAAATTGAACCACGAAACACAAGCATTTCACGCCTTTATTTTAGAGCATATTTTTTCTTTTTTTATATTCCCACTCAAATTAACAATTAATTAATCAAAATACACGTAGAACTATTATATTTAATGCTGTTTATTAGAATCAATACCTGAATACACTCAGTCTAACTTGTATGTTTTTTTTAATCAAAAATAGAAATAGAAATTAGTGCATGATTTTACAATATAGGCTAATAGATTTATATAGTACACGTGAATATATTATTTTACTCTTATTAAGGGTATCTAGCTTTCACATGTTAACAATTAATACTACAATATCACGGGACTTACAAACGGACCTAATTTAGTAATACGCCCAGCTCACATTCCCACGGATGCTAATTCATCACTGTAAATGGGAACACACCTTTTATAGGAGACACATGGAATCGAACTCAGATCCCTTTTCTAGGTTGGCATAATGTCAACCATCTATCCTAAGGTAAAGGACAAATATTGTGTGCATCAGTCTTTAATAGCCCTAACTAGTATTCTAATTATATGTATACTGTTATTAAATTTTATAATCAATGCACTAAGCCCACATTAAATATTTAAATATTCTTGCATAAAACCATCTGTTAAAATCTGTGTCTGATCTCCTCGGACCAATGTGACCATGATTTATGTCTCGTGTTAATATTTTACCCCTTATTTCTCTCTCAATCAAAAGCTAGCCTTTCATAACTGGATTCATGGCCAAGGGCAAAGAAACATACGTTTGAATCGAAGAGCTGGAGCGAAACGGGTCTTGTGCAAAACCGCCTTTATCGCGTGCATTGGGCCACACCTCTCGACAGAACGCGCGGAAGAAGAATTAACCAGTTACTATTTGGCCTCCTCGCGTTTTACCGCACACATGGATCTGCTTTGGTGCGACAACGGCACATTTCCATTCACATCTACACATACACTTAATATGAAGATAAATCCGCGAGAAAATTGTTTGCCGAGGTATAGGATTAATGGGTCCCTATTTACATCGCTGGTACTATCATGATACAGTAACGGCACGATGACAATATAGTTACGATACGGACGTTTATCAGTGATACTGCGATGCTACACACTCGATTAAGGGAGGTACACTTTTTGCTCGATGATTTTCAGTTGTGGGTCGTACTTACTCCTTGCAACACGTACTAAATAGAATCAAGAGTGTGAAGTTTTTCATATCTATAGCTAGCTTTTATAGCAACTATTTTGGGTGACGAGGACGAAGCCGTTAAACCTAAAAGGGAAGAAAATCTGCCAGCGAAAAGGAGACGAATTTGTTTGCATCTAATAACTCTGAGTCGACAAATGGAAGGAGGTTTTTTATTTTTATCTTGTACCCTCGTCTCATGAATGACTAGAAGAAATTTTTTGAAAATGTATCATGATATACGGAATATAGAAGAAAAAATATCTTTTTAATGTTTCCAATTAGAGGTTTCTACTTTTCTTTGAAACATAGCAGTAGACTTGTTTGTAGAACGTCTTTCTAGAGCTTACTAGCACTCCATTGACTCTACAATACAGTACAATACAACTACGATGACGGCGCGGTAAAATATTCTCTCATAGTATCGTGCTGAGAGCGAGGATGTACTGTGACTGTATCGAGGTCGAAGTGTGATCGGTGATCAAAACAGTCACATTCAAAACAATGTAAGGATAAGTTTATATAAGTGATTGTATCGTGACTGTACCGCTGATTAAAATCATGAATATAAAAGCACATAGTCTATCAAGACTAAGCTTTAGCCCGCAATTATAAAATTGTGACCTGAAGAAATTAAAATCTAGTTGGATACTGTTCGATTGCCTAACTGTTAATTGTTTCTATCTTAACATTAACAAAGAAGTAATTTACCTCATTTCAATTTACAAACAATATAGTCCTAATTTTAAGGTTTCCACCTATTCTTAGCACATACACACATACTCATATTTAAATATATATATATATATATTATTATATTGATACTTATATTTTACTAAGTATATAACTGCAATACTGTATCTACTTTCTGAGTCAATTATATGTATCAGCAGACTACTTTCAAACTAACTTATCTTTATAATAACAGAACATATAGTCCCCAGTCGTTAGTCATCACCGTGAAAACGGAAGTCCCAATTTCTCCCGATTTCACCAAGTAAAAATCTTCATTTTTTCTTATATTTGAGGCATTTATGGTTAACTTTCTGAACCAACCGATTATATTAGCACACGACTTATACATTAACTTAAATCTAGAACAGACAACAACCAGCCCCCGACCGTTAATTCATCACTGTGAAAGGGAAAATCAACATTTCCCCAATTATAAATATTTCTGTGATGCCAGTAATCAAACCCGGGATCTTTAGCTAGGTAGACAGACACATTACCGACTTAGCTAAGGTGTTGGACTAAAAATTATCAACCATGCTTGGAATTGAACCCTGCTATCCTAGATTAATATCTCCTAGCTCAAGATTCAGACAAATCTAGCAGTTCATAAGATATTCTAGATAAATTTGCTAGTAATTTAAGTTATTAAGAGGCTTAAGAGAAAAAAGTTTCAATAAAAATGGCCTTCAAACAAAATGTAAAAATAAACTCCTCCAACCAAACCACTAATGAACGTCTAAACATCATTTTATTACTTCAAACAAGTTCAATAACATTTCATAAGACTAACTTCACAGCTATGAATCCCTGAAAGAACCAATTCATCGTAGAAGCAAGTCTCCCTTAGTAAGTATGTCTGCCAAGTAAATCGAGACAAAGTGTCCTTGAGCTAGAACGATGTCTGAGGAAGACAATCGCTGCCAAGTTCAGTAATTCTTGTGCAAGGAAATGCGTGACGACGAATTAAATGTCGTTGCCTTATTTTCTCTTGATGCTTGTGCAAGGTATTATTTTCACAAGGTTAACTGAGGTACACTTGTTCACATAATACTTTCCCGTCCCTGGTATATTCCAAGAAGTATCTTTTTTTTTTTTTTTTTTTTTTT
>CABFWB010003043.1:48672-58888 GCA_902151455.1 Timema bartmani
TTTTTTTTTTTTTTTTTTTTTTTTTTTTTTTTTTTTTTTTTTTTTTTTTTTTTTTTTTTTTTTTTTTTTTTTTTTTTTTTTTTTTTTTTTTTTTTTTTTTTTTTTTTTTTTTTTTTTTTTTTGTCACTATTTCTTGCAATAAAATGGACGGTGAAACTGCCACAAACTTTAAAAGAAATATAATTTGAGAGTGTACAAGCATTTAAAGTATGTCCTTCTTATACCCCAGTTAATAAACATTATCGAATCTTGTATTTATGTTTTATTAAGGAAAAGTTGTTAGTTCTTAAAATATAATCTATGTAGTCTCTATCACTAAATAAGTACAAGGAATAATAGTGTTTTAATTTAAATAAAAATATTGTTTAATATGCCCAAGGTGGCTTAGTAAATACCTTTAGGGATCACTGATCACTTTAGAAAAGTTAAAAACAACAAGTCGGCCTTTATGTTTGCTATTCATTGAGTTTTATAGACTTCTACAATCTCTTCTCATTTATTTTTATTCAAAAATACCTTTATTTGTTGTTCTTGAAAATAGCACTTGTTTTTACAGATTATAAAAAATTCCCTTGTTTGCTTGTTAAAATAGCGCTAGTCATTTGTTTATGAAATTATTAATTGCTTACTGCTTAGGAAAGATTTATATAAATAAATGTTTAGCACCACTACCTGCTAAGCTTATACGCATATGTACAAATAAGTTTAGAAGGGATGAAGATGGTTGAATTTAGAGAAAGTGTATCAGCATTTGTGTGTAGGGAGAGTGGAAAATTGTTTAGTTAAAAAACACCCTCAGTACACCCGACCGGAATTTGAACTCCGATCTCCCTGTCATCGGTAGTCTAGTCTAATTCGAGAGTAGACTATGCGATTACCGAAGCAGGTATTTATAATGATTTTTGGGTTTTCCCTATTCCCTTTAAAGGCTATACATACTTTAATTAAGCTAATGGGGTGGGGATATGGAAAGTCGTATTTAGGGGAAATGTATCCATTCTAACATGGAGAGAGAGAGAGAGCGAATAAGAAACCGTCTAGAAAAAAAACATTTCTTGTACGCCCAGTCAGGACTAGAGTCCTGACCTTCAAATCAACAGTAGTCAGTAAACAAACCATAACAAATTGTCTGACTGCGTGCCCACCGATACGGATATTGCTTATGAAATGGTCACTAGTTTACTGCCTAAGAAAATAATATTGGTCTTATTCATATAAAAATGGCAAATAGTTGTTTGCAAATCTAATGAATATCCAAATAAAGTATTGTAAGATTAAATAGATTAAAACCTTACCAGTCAGCATGTGGACACAGGTGTCAGTCTCATCTTGTCCGATTTGCCAGTTATGAGGAGGTGTATCGAGGTTGTAATTTAAATACAGGCAAAGTGTACCGGATGTGGTGTTTCAATCCTCTGTACACGCAAATGTAGGTTCAGTTTCTCTTAAACCAACCCTCCTTATCCTTATTCCTTATATTTCATGAGCTCCTGAGTATGAAGCTAAGAACACATCTCAACTAGTTTTCTACGATAAATTGGTTCAAGAATAAAGGGATTTAAGATAAGATGAATCATCATTTCTTAAACTTAATAAATTTCTCAAATTATTATAGGCTAATTAAAATTTTATCTCTTTTTCTAAAAATGGTTTTCTTAAATTTACCTTTACCTTCTTGCATTATAAGATTTTATAGTCCAAATTAATTGTTTTTTACTGGTTTCACTACCAATAGTATCAAAATATTTTAAATTAATCGTCGTCTAGCATTATTCACACACCGAAATATAAAACTACCAAAGTAGTTTTTCAGACACTTAAGATTATGCTTTACAAGTAATCACTATAGATTCGTCCGACACCTTAGCTCAGTCGGTAGCGTGTCTGTCTACTTAGCTAAGGATCCCGGTTTCGATCCCTAAATACACGCTACGTAACTCAAATAAATGGAAATATATATATATATAATTTAATATGACCCTAATTTTTTTATGATTTATTAAGTTTGTAACTTAACAATGTATTTTTACCCGCCTTGGTGGCGTAGTTGGCTAACGCGCTAGTCGTGTTGAGCCCGACTGCCGAGGACGGGGAGATCGAGGTTCGAATCTCGTTCGGGTGAACTGGGGGTGGTTTTTCCTAAATGGTTTTCCACTCTCCCTCCACGCAAATGCGGGTTCACTTCCTCTATTCAACCTTCCCAATTCCTGATCCATTAGCGTTGTTAGTACTTAAGCGTATAACCCAAACGGGTAGTAAGACGCGGTGCTAAATAAAAAAAAAATGTACATTTTCTATTACTTTCGTTATATAAACTACTACATTACCCTTTACGTATATTTGGACTGCTTTGTAAATTTTTATATAAATATTATATTAGCAAGATCTATTTTATTTATTTATTTTAATTTTCATTTGTCTAACATTTTCCTTGGATTAAGCTATTAATAAATATTTTGTGGATGGTAACAGTTAAAAGAATAATCCAGAGATTGGAAACGATCCTCTAGACTTGATCTACAGGATGACCACATAAGCGCCTATCTCACTTCCGATTAACCGATATATTAGTTATGTATAGTAGTTATAGTAGTTATGCTCTAACTGGAAAACGTATCAAAGGACTTTGATCTGCATAGTTATGTTGATAACAATGAAACTAAGATATATTTACTAAGGCTTGCATTTTATTTTAAGATGTTTTAGAAAGGTTTTACTTGTCCAAATACACCGCTTTAAATATATATATATATAAAGTCGCACCACGATGCGACGTCTGGTTCGAGCTGTATTTCATACCTAAGGTAGATGTTATTGGTGGGATAAGACTGGCTCTTAACCGAGAGTATATATTTGGGGACAGAGTAAAAAAAGTATATAGGATTGGTAACAGCCTTACCTAAGGATGTAGTATCTTAAGACAAGTATCGGTTATTATTATTATAATTATTATTATATGTTATTAATTACGACAGGTTCATTCCTTTAATCAGTGAACTTAGGCTGTTAATGCATCCGGTCCTCTGTCCCCTCCTTTAAGTTCAAGTCATCTCAAGTCATCAAGTTTCCCTCCTTCCTAAGCTCCTCTTCCCCTCAACGTTGCCTTCTATTATGTGCAGAAGACAGTTCCTCTTAAAGATATGTCCTCTGTCTCAGCCTTCAGTTTCAATCATTTTCTTATTTCCTTAAAGTCATCTAATATTTAAATCCTCCTTCATAAGCTCCTCTTTACCTCAACGTTGCCTCTATGACGTGAATGAGAGAGATTCTCCTAAGGATGTGTCCATCCTGATTGTTTGTACCGAAGAATCACATCCAAAATGGTTCTCTTCTAACCTACGCTTCTTAGAACTGTATTTGTCACCCTGTTTGTCCACCTGATTTTCACAAGTCTTCTTGTATCAATAACAGTTGGTATTAGAATTTAAAGAATGAGCAAAGAATTTTATCCAAATACCATGGTTATTTAGTTTTTTAACCACGATGATGATTTTTTATCACCACGTCCTACTCTTCAGTTTACATGTAATATATGATAATTACTCTAATGGAGTAGAGAAGAGGAAGGAATCATTTGATAGGAAATCTGCCAGCATTTGCGTGGAAGGAGAGTGATAAACTATTTAGTAAAAACCACCCTAAGGTATTCCCGACCGGGATTTGAACCCCGATTCCCCCCTCACTATCAGGCCAGTTTAACATGATAGTGACGCCACTGAAATGGGTATGATGATACACATTTTTCTTGTAACGCTGTACTTATCTAGTAACAATCAACCAAACTTTTGAATTAAAATATAATGTTTCATGTCCCATATATTATCATTAAAAATAATATTATTGATGTAATAGCAACATTGTATTACAGAGCATAGCTACCTACGCGTCTAGCTCATTTTCTGAACAAAGATACATTCACTTTTAATCAGGTTAGCAATGTGTGGCCTTAAAAAGATACTATTATTTCTATTTTTATACCCATCCAATACTGAGCTGTAATACATTTATCCAGGTCCCTAACTCCAACCATTAAAATATATTGGTACAAAAGCAAATGCAGAATTAATCTAATATCATCACAATGTAGAAATTTGTCAACGGATATAATTACTGTTCACATTTCCTCTTAGAGAAAGTGTCCGTGACGTTTCAACTATTTCTTCGTATATTCAGGCTACACAGAAGAGAGAGGACGGAAGCAAGGATCGCCTCTTGGTCCAACGTCGCATGACACTTCCATTCCCAGCCGTATACACGCGTATTAGACAAGAAGGTAAGCCGTTATCGCAATAAATTTTTCGATAAGATCTGACCGTTAACAACAGGTTTTTTGTTCTATTATTATTATTATTATTGTGTGTATGTGTGTATAATTTGTTTGGGCTGTTAGAGGAGAGGTCACGGACATACCTAAAAGTCACGAATCTACACACACACACACACACAATACACTCACACATGCCAAGAGGGCCAAGAGCACCAAACTTACCGAATAACATCCAGAGTGTCCCAACGAATCATATTCACAAGAATGCTGTGCATTATTATAATAAATATATATATTTGTAAAAAAATTAGGTAATTTAGTCGAAAATGACTTTTTGTGTGCTCTTCTAATTATGCACAGCATACATAAGATACTTTACTTATTATTTATACAATACCATATTGTTAAAAAGGTGAGTAGTTTATTCGACAATAACAGGTTTATAGCTTGTTCTTATACCCTTATAGCTATGCATAATTGTATGAGAATTCTTGATACAACTTAGATTTAAATTGTGTTAAGAGTTTTCAATAATATAATTTGTCCTACAATTTTTCACGCATTATCAAAGAGTACCAGCTTCATTATATTTTAATTCTATAACCCACACTTAATCTAGAACAAGAACCATTAATTTACCATTTATATATAAATTAAGCAGTGTCAGAATTATTTTTCTGCCACGGTGATAAATACACGCCTATCATAATTTTATGTTGTGTCAGAACTCTCAAAACTCTAGTTTTTATGAAATTTTTCACTTTATGTTGGTTAATACCGGCTTATCCTAGTTTAATTATATAGTGAACACCTTATTAAAACACGAAACAATTTTTATTATTTTTAAATATTCTTAGTTATATCAAAGATTAGGCTACGATTAAGTTTTGTTCCAATTTTTCACATTGTGTCGGATAATACTGGCCTAGTTTTTATATTAAAAAACCAAACCCAGAACCATTAATTTACCATTTGGTTAGCTAGAAAATATCAATATATTCCAGTGATAAGTTTTTTAGTTCCATTGTGACTCGACCCACTTACCTTTAGATTAAAATGCAGATGTGCAGCCAGTAGACGAGTTAAATTGTCGGTTCCTACCCGGTGGATGCTAGAATATCGAAAGTTAAGGAAAGTTAGATTATAAAGGACGTAAGCCCGTAAAATAAGAACTGGATTTAAAAAGAAAACTCTAGTTGGTAGGTTGAGTGTCGTGGTTTTGTGTATCTTACTTTACTCGAGAGGCCAGGGTTTAATCCCAAAATAGTGTCCTAAAGGTGTTTTATTATCATAAAGGTTTTACTTTCCTCTCTTAATGAATGCTGGTGTAATCCCTTAAAATTATCAGGCTCAACCTGTATCCTCATATGTTGAGAACATTCAGAAATATCAGTAAAATGCGTAGAACTTAAGGCGGCTTCCTCGGTCAGCAAAAAACTATCAATCATTGTCAGGCCGTACGGCTTCAAATACAAAGGCCTTTTCGTTTTTGGAACTATTACTTTATTCTGTCTCAGTTTATAGCCCCTCTTTGCCCCTCACCTACAACCACCCTTTGTCATGTAAACAAGAAGGAGGGGAAAGTAAACTACGAAACTTATCTCAAGGTAAATAGGAAATCTCACTGTTAGTTCTCCAATATCTTGAGATTCTCAGTTGTAAGACTATCAAAAAATTACTAAATTTGTTAGAGAAAGGCTAAATCTAAAGCTTTTTTTCTCTATCTTGTTCTCATAGTTCCGCAAATATGCCTAAGGTGTTGAAAATTAGTTACTGTAACATTTTCACACATTTGTTTCTATTTATAAAGCTCAAACTTTTGGGTTGTTACGGGGGCGGGAAGGGGGGGCCGTTAGAATCTTTCAATTTTTTTTGGTGTGTACCATATTTTGTAATAACGCATCGTAGAATTAGATATTGGGTTAGAAATGAACGTCTGCATAGCCATTTCTAGCTTACCGAGGCAGCTCCCATAACTAAATATTTTAAATTGTAAAATATATATCACACGACTTAAGCGGCTTTAAGCTCATTTAGTCTGGTTCTGGAGGTTCATATGGCTTTCCCTAAATGATTGCTTACCCTCCCTCCACGCGAATTCAAATATAATTCCTCTATAATCCTGGTATCCACATTGGAAAACATCCAACTCATCAGGTTGTTGTTGACGATTACGGTAGGTTGGTGTTCGAGTTCCTGTCAGGTGTAGTGAGAAATATTATTATATAATTTCCCACTCCCTCCACGTAAATGTAAAAATATTTGCTATACATTCTAACTTCTCATCCCTACCCCACTAGCCTAATTAATATATGTAAGTATACGTAACAGGAATAGTGGTTAAAAGAGATGAAAATAAATTTTAAGATTAATGTAAAAGTAACCAAATCATCTTGCAGATTTTTAACTTCCTTTGCAATTAAGACACCAGCAAAATGAAGTCTGCGGTAAACCGCAGAAAAACGCCAACCAATTGAATTACAGCAATAACTTACCTTACGAGAGATTTTTTTACATTTACACTAATTGAGGTGTTAATATTTATATTTACACTAATTGTAGGTGTTGATGTTTATATATATATNATATATATATATAAAGTGACAGCCTTCACATCAATTGACGTATAAATACGTGGAAATATATATAGCAACTTTTCTAGCTGTCAGTATCCTATGAAAATAAAGATGTAATAGTTCAATTGGTGGAAAAAAAAGAATTTGATATTCTTCTTTTACCATTTTCACAACATACTCCAGTTTTAGTTCACCGTTACTTCTTCACCTATACCTGACCATGCCCTCTCAAATGCTAAGCTAAGCTTGTCTGTGTGCTTTTTTACGATTCTTTAATTATGTTGAAGGGTGAAGGTTGAAGGGTGCTAATGGCAAATTTTATATGAACACTAATTTAAACCAAGTAATATTTTAATCACTCTTTCATAATGTAGTTCTTTATACTGTAGTTTACTTACATAGAAAAATTAAAAAAATCACTTTCATGCATTATCAATCTTTTCTAATCTCATTTTTTTTTTCAAACAATGATTAGATGCATTTTGAAATTGAATTGTTCGCAAAAAAAACTATTTCAAGATTACCAGAGCTTTAATCTTACAATTGATTATAATTTCAATCAAAAATGTAGTATTGTATGCTCAAACAAAACCTAAAATGGTAGCAACAGTCTCTAAAAGATTGCCAAGCGTAATTTAATATGACTTTTTAATGACGAGATTTTTTAAAGCCCCGAAACAACTTGTATCAACTTAATTTATCTGGCTTCTAAGTTGTTTTGTTTCGTTTCTGAACGAAGAAGAAATACAAAGCTACCAGAGATCTATCTCGTCTTAGAAAGTAGATAAAGGTTATATACGTCGACACATCTATTCTCTAGGTTGCATTAAGCGATTTAAATTTAATTCAGTAGCTCTTAAATCGTAGAGCCACACGTTGGCTGCAAAACTACATGCTCGGAATAACAAATGATGCTGAGAGAGAAGAACCGGTTGTCGTCGCCACACTTTTACACAATCAACTCCAATCATCACTCAACGCCAGTTCATTGATTTTTTATTTATTTTTTTTGTTCAGGTTTACACAACTAGAGTGTCGGTAAATTGTCGAGATCGAAAAGGGACTGTTACAGTTTAAAATTCCGGAATGTGATAAATGGTAGTCAGGAACATTTTTTTCCATCCGCGTTTTAATTTAATGATTTAATAATATTTCCCTCTCACTAGAACTAAGGCGTCAGTTCCGTGTGGTTTAGTTTGCTGATGAAAGCGAGGTCTGGATTAGAATCCCGGCAGAGTGTAGTAGGGTGTATTTTCCTCAGTGGTTTACTACTCTTCTTACACGCAAATGTGGGTGCATATAAACCCTCTTTGATGGTCAAAAAGAGTCATTAACACAATAGATTGGATTAACGATGACGGGTAGATCGAGGTTAGAATTCCGCCTGGGTATACTGTGGTTGTTTTTAATCAATGGTTTTCAAATATCCCTTCACACAAAAACGGGTACATTTCCTCTAAATACATCCTTCCTCAAACTTAGCCTCTTTGTGTAAGTATGCAGATAACGTGAGTGGGTATTAAAAACACGCTGTGCAAATAAAGTCACTCTGATTTCTACATTCCTCTTACTTAGTCTCTTAATATAATAATGAATGTTTATTTTTCTAAAATAGATTAATTTTAGGTTATTTTACTGTCAAATAATAAAAAAATATAAGATTTTTGAAATATATCCTGGAGTATTGAGTTCAAAATGAGTATCTAAGAATAGTTTCTCGTAAAATAATAAGAATAGGTTTTTATTTTTACAAATTAAAAATTATTTTATGGTAGCTCACAGCTATCTTTAAAGAATTTGGTCTCAATTTTATTTATTTTTTATTTATTTGAAGTACCTAACATGCACTTTTTGAACCGAATGTTATACAAACAAACGTATTATTAACTAATTTAAATCTAGAACATACACAACACCCAGCCCCCGGCCGTTAATTCATCAGTGTGAAATTGTAATACCAAATTTCACCAATGATAAATTTTTTACTATGCCGGAAATCGAACCCAGGCCCCTCAGATTAGTAGACAAACACGCTACTAAATGAGCCGGGGTGTTGGACAATTTGAGTCTAAAATATATTTAGAGAGAGAGGGGGAGTGAGAAATAGAGAGAGAGAGAGAGAGAAAGTGTTTATTGTGATCAACACGTTGATGTGTTCGTTTTTCGAGGAGAACTCACTTAAGGGTTGTTTACCGAAAACCTATTTTTGAAAATTTTCGTTCAAGCTATAATACACATTGTGATAATGTGTGTATTTTGTGTCCCACCATTTATTTGTCAAAGGAACTAGAAAGTTGGTGCTATTCACCTTATTTTCCTTTGTGATCAAGTTAGACAGAAAAAGAATTTAGTACATTATTCCATTGAAAATCACCCTTTTTCGCGTGGTCTATGACGATATTTTCGCAATATAGCCTACTTAATTTTTTTAAGGTAACTCATCTGTAAGCACCCCTAAATATACATAGGCTATGCCAATTTATAGGTTTCTTTGTTTTGAAATTCTTACGTCTTCAGACAAAATTTACATTCTATTATATCATTATGATAAAATAAAACCTCTGAGGTAACTATTTATTTAAAAGAGCTAAGCTGTGATAATTTAATTAGTGGATTTTTGATTAATCACTTATTTTTATTTTATACGTCAATCCTTTTTCATTGTTCTATGTACAAATGCTATTTATATTATTTACATATATTATAATATATAAAATAAATAAATTATAGAAATAATATTATCACTATTATTTATAAATTTTATATATGTATAAATAATAGAAATAATATATATCTTATATATTATAGGCTATATATAATATAAGTTATATAAAATATACATAGTATAGGCTAAATATAATGTTATATATTATTCTGGCAGGAAGAAAGTTTATAAAAATACAAATACTTTTTTTGCTGTAAACATTGGAAACATTTTACTTATAATCAGTATTATTTAATAGATATAGATTTTTCCTACCAAAAGTGACAGTTCCGGTTTACATAGACTATCAATAATTTTAATTGATTTTTTTTAAAAATGTTGAATGTGAAGTATTCTAAAATAAGAATTAGTATTGAATAAAATTATTATATTTACAACAGACTACGCGGTCTGTCACATTGTTTTATCTACATGTATTTATATCAATTTAACTCTTAGTTTTTGTGAACACGGAAGCACACAGTGCCTGACAGTAGAATAAAATATATTGGCTGTAAAAGAGATTTGACCTGGGTCCCCCTGCAGGAACATGTCACTCGACTGCATCTAGGAACCCGTTGGGGACATGGTATTCCTATTGAAAAGAGAGGAAAGAAACCTTCCGAGCTTCAGCAATCTGTTATAATAAAGTACACCGCGTATCACACG
>CABFWB010003043.1:59000-89466 GCA_902151455.1 Timema bartmani
TCTGCCCCCCCCCCCAAATGGACCAAACACGCTCTGGCATTTGGTTCTTAACTGGGAAGTTGTTCTGGAAAGAGACGGAGAGAGAGAGAGAGAGAGAAAGAGATATGGTGATTGGTCGAAGTCTAGAAACGGGCAGACAGGGGGGCACCGTAAAACCCCTCTACCTTGACCCTTGACGGTTTTTTTGGGTGAAAGGTCAGGCAGAATACAGTCGAACCGGCCTTATGTTTTTGAAGCTTGGTTTACGATCGAAAAAGTAAAGGTCGAGCGAGCTTTAACTGTGTTTTAACATCCCATTGTTTTCTTAGGAAATTACTTTATCTCATTTGATTAGAAATCTTTGATTTGAATATAAATATTATTGGTAATCTTCTATTATAGTTTAATTTATATATAAAAAATACTATCATATTGATTGAATTTTTAATAAAACCTAAATTCGTTGAAGTATATTTTATGTTAATGAAAATATTCAGGAAGGTCCTCCACTAGCGTTTATTTGAGGACAAAAGTTTTTTGGTTTCCCAGCAAATTTTGTGTCTGTTTTTTTTTACCATTCAAACCCTTTTATACAACCTTAAAGGCATATCTCATTACGCAATAATACGTAACTTTAGTAGGTAATACAGCTCAAATCAGACGTCGCATCTTAGTGCGATTATTTGTATTCCCTAGAAAACAAAGAAATTCAGACAAGTGACAATATTTTACGTTTTTACAATAATATAAAAAATAAAAATAAAGAAAAAACTATTTCGCTTGCCCCAAATTTTCTATTTTCAATTGAAGAATGCAGGAACTCCAAAATTTGATGGTTTTTTATATAGCATGGTTTTTGTATTTAACAAGGCGGTTAATTGGCCTAAAATGGGATAAAAAGAATAGAATCACTCACTACCTGCTTAGATTATACAAATTATACATTTATTTATATAATGTGATTGCGATGATTAAGGGAGAATGTAGAGTTAATGTACCCCCATTCTCATGGAGGGAGAGTTTCATACAAACATTTTAAAATACAAACTATCTTTCATGAAACTTTATTATATCCTTTTATATATGTTTCACAATTTTATTATACATTATATATTAACTGTTAATGTTCATCTAGTCATTATGTAACATTTTAATCTATTTATATGATGTAGATGAATTGTTTAAAAGGATTACTATATTTACTCTATATTTATTAAAATTGACTGATCCTCAACAATTCAATAGGTTTTAACTTTTCAATTCCTCTAAATATTACACTATGTGTTCCCTCCTAATTTTAACTTTTAATTGGAATTACATGCAATTTAAGTAGTTTTATTGTAAATAGTCATTTTTGACATATGATATTATCTTCAATGGCTATAACATTCTTTAGTAAAATTCTCTTTTAAATTATTTTCTTGTTTAATCTTCTACATTTAATATCTAACTCTATCAACCTATGTTATAAATCTGGAAAGCACGTTCCTTACACAATTACTCAATTTCTATCTATGTTTCATCATGGTATGTATTGTTTTTAATTGTTTTGATTTAGAAATACATTTATAATATACTAGCAGAAGAACCATAATACGACCGGTGTAACCACGCAATGAATTGATATTTATCCCGGGCAACGTTTTACTATGCTTCTAAACAGACGGAAAACGCTTAATTTTATTTCTTCTGACCCAGTTTTTAATAAATTTAAAAATCGAATAAAAAATTTAAAATTCCAGCTTCAATGTACACATGTTTGTGCACAGGGGATACTCATTTTAAAATGTCAGCCCTCTGCGTGTGGTAGATATTGCACAATGCTCGTGACAGACACACAAACTAATTCATTTTATTTATATTGATCAAAGGAATTCTAAGCAGGTTTTCTGGGAAGAGAAACGAAAATATATCATTGTGAAATTGTGTTAAAATTCTTCTCTGCATAAAATGTATTATTTGACCCCTTTTAACTCGTGAACTATAATGGTTTTAAAACATTTAATCACTATTTATAGCTTATAAATGAAAACACTTTTTAAAAAAATTGTGCAATAAACTTTTTACCGTCTTAAAAGAAAGCTTCCGTAAAATGTATTTTCTGCTATATCGCCGTAAATATGAGAGAACTGATGGGTTTCCTTTCTTCGTCCCACGCCAACATCTCTGTACCGCGGCTTGCCGTGCGCCTAGCACCCTAGAGCTATACCCTACCGCTTTACAATGATTAATTATATTATTACTATTTTGAGTCGTAAGCTGTGACCAGAAGGTGAGGTAAGACGTTTACTAGGAAGAATAAAAGTGGTTTTTATTCATTACATTATTTCAAACACCTGCATAAAATCTTTTTATGAATGTCTACAGATTTAAAGCAAAATGTATTATTATTTAAAAAATACATGTTTTCATTATAGGCTATCATAAGTATAAATTGGTGCAACATATTGAGTTAATAAAATTTTATAAAATATATTCAATAAACACTAAATTTAAATAATTATATATTTATCAATCGAATTAGTTTATTTATCTATGCTCCTACTTAATGTATTTTAAATAAACTTTTAAAACACACCAGAAAGTTGATACAATTAATCTATTTTAATTGAAAGCTTTCATTCATTTAACTTATATTAAAATATGAACTCCGCACTGATGGGAGCGTGGAAAAAGATGTCAGTCTAGTCATGTCTGTTTTAACAGTAATAACATAATAAACCAAGAGTCCATACTTGGATTTAATGTCCAGGTTCAATTTTTTTTCAAATGTTATATAGAATGAATGGTTCATCCTAATGTAAATCATATAGTTGAATGTTTTTTTAATATTTTAATTCATAATTTCAAAATTATGGCTGGATTGTATGGAACGTGAACCAAGGAACAGACTGGCAAACAGAAATTTAAAATATACTTTTATGAAACGTAAAAGTTAGTCATGATCATAAGATCGATTTTTTTTACGACCACAATACTTTCTCTTGATATGAGAAAAGAGAAAATATTGTTTCACATATATGAACTCATAAATGTTTTTTATTAATAATGATAATACACACACTCTTATTTATATAAAGAACACAAATCATATCATATTTATATAAAAGATGCCAGTTTAATAAAACAGTATAAAGATTGACCTTTTTAATAGTACAATGTTGTGGCAGAAGAATATATATGATTATCCAAACAAAAATAACAAAGTGGAATGGATAACACCTCAAAGCATAGCGGCATTAGATCAGAAACTTTTTAAATGAAGAGAATTTGTAATTAAATTCCAGGACATCCTTTACAGATATTCAACAACTGTTGGGAAGAAAATTAAACTTAAAGTTGCCACTGGATCAATATTTTATTTATTTTGGCCAAAGAAATGTTTTGTTATACAAAATGCAAAATCACTGGCCCTTTCTTGCATCACCTTCCACATCACCTTAATGAAAAATAAACATAAAAAAATTACATTTCATTTTTACTAATATTCATTATCAAATAATAGGTTTTTATATAGGTACTTGTATACGTATCAGTGCAACAATGCTATACATCACTTTGCCCCCCTTATTTTGTTTTCATATCTCAAGGTTTTGTTGTTCTTAGAGACATCAAGGGCGTATTATAGGTCACAACGTCTTCTGAGGTTCAGATTATTATCTGCTCTAGATATTCTTATAGACATCAAGGGCGTATTATAGGTCACAACGTCTTCTGAGGTTCAGATTATTATCTGCTCTAGATGGCAGGTGATACGGGCTAAGTGGGACAAGTGCATTTGTTTAGATAATTTGTTTTTGTTACGTTGGTATTGTTCTGTGCGCGGTGGGCAATCACAATTCCACTGTAGTGTGAAATTATGCTCGTTGTCAGACCTGTTTCACACGCTTAACAAAACCTTCTGTCACACAATGCTGACGTGTTGTCGTGTCATGTCAAGTGTTCTGACAGCGTCTCTTTAGACGGGGGGAAAACAAAACCACCACTAGGATAAAAGTGTTTACGTCAAGGATGTCCTTCTGGGCTACGTGTGGTTTCCAAACTCACCTAAGTTCCCGTCAATTTATCTCAGCAATATCATTGTAGTTTAATGTATAATTAATTATTATTCGATTACTAATATAATATATTCGGCGTCCATCACAGAATATTTCTTAAAATATGAGTGAAGAATGACCCTGAGCATTGGAAGACTCCTGGAGATCTTAGTGGCAAGAGCATTGGCATACTTAGCCAATAGTCCCAGATTAGATTCCCGTGTTGAGATTTAATTTTTAAATGTATGTAATATGATATTTATATGCTGCTATTTTTACAACTAAGATCGCTTGGCTATTTAATACATTAGATCTTTAAAGAATATTAGGTCAAATATATATATATATTTATACACTTAGTATATAAAGTATTTTTTTAAGACCCACATTGGTAGTATTATATTCTAACGCATCACTTTCATGTTATATTTGATTGCTGGTGATTGGGAGATCGAGGCTCTAATCCAGGTTGGATGGTTTTTTTCTTCAATCATTTCTCACTCTCGGTGACCGGGCGGTCTAGGGGTAAGGTGCTAGACTTCTGTGCTGGGGGTCCTGGCTTCAATCCTTGGTCCCGGCACAGATTTATCTGATTGCCAAACCCTTCCTTCACCTCTGACAAGACGTGTATTAATCAGGACTTGAGAATGTGTGGAATGCCAGGCCTCCACCGTGGTTTGGATCCCACGTTAAACTGTAGGTCCTCCATTTCATCTCACAATCACCCTACCATTAAACATTAGCGTAAGTGCGTATAATCCTAACGGGTAGTAAGACGCGGTGCTAATAATAATTTCTCACTCTCACTCCAGGCAAGTTCGGGTCTATTTCCGTTTGTATTCCAAATTCCTCATCTTTATTCCCTTAGCGTAATTAATGTGTGCATATAACGTATATAACGTATAGTAGGGTCATCCATTAACTCACCACAAGTCTATTTTTTACATCCCACTGTCTATAAACTCACCACATACCAGTCAGATTCTCATCAACTCGCTCTCCCGCCCTCCATGGTCATGATATCCATGCGCGTCGTTTCATCGTAAAGATTTACCGCGATTATTGTGGAACGAACTAACCTAACCTAGCCTAGCCTAACCTAGAATCCAATATGAACCTGTTCGAGATCTCAGAACTAATGTCTTCGACAGTCATATTGACGTGTGAGCCAGTGACGAAAAAGTACGTCCCTGGTACGACTAATGGTCATGAATCATTTCACGCCAACTATAAAGCCCAATTCAACAAATTTATGCGTGTGGAAACTGCTTGTGGCGCTAAAAATAAATGTATTATATTTATAAATATATTACGTTCCTTTTTTGTATAACTGCATTGCCTATATTTTCCTCTAAAAATGTAGTGTGGCGAGCTGTTAGGTGTGGCAAGTGAATGAATTCAGGTCCTCACGCTAATGCGGCGAGGATGAAGACGGTAAAGTCTTAAAGGAAATTTATTTATATTTTGTGGGAAGGGGGAGAGAGATGTGTAATTGTATACAATTTAGATAAAACTAACTCAGTACATATAGCCAGGATTTGTACCCTGACCTCTCCGTCACCTGGTAACCAGACAATACGAGTCTGATATTTAGTTCGCGTGCTCATTAATACTGGTTTAACAGTATTTAATGTGCATCTATAAGCTAAACACATAATATATTCAGTCCCTTCTAATTGCAGTGAAACTCTGGCCTCGTTGATAAATATATAGAATGGTTGACAAAAAAAAAGTCTAAACGACCCTGGTAGTGGTAACAAAGATGTTTACTATTTTTATACAGTTTTATCCTGTTTCTTAAACTAAAAATTAAACGGCACTTTAACTTTGGATATATTTAAATAATTAATAGACTTTTTTTACACAATCTCTGTGAATGGTATTTAAACCTTGACTAATCACTGAGAGTGTCTTGTTGTGAATGGTTCTCCTAATTATATCATGAGAGTTTAAATATCTACTTTAACGGTAATTAGTTTTGTACCATCATATAAACTCACTACGCAAGGTCACTAAATACTTTTATTTTATTCACACGCTCTAATGCAATAACAGGTTATCAACGGCTTTTATACCTGCATAGCGGCTCAAGATGTAAAAACCACTCAGTTAACTAAATACTCTAGTATTTTTATCACGTTGAAGGTGGGGTTGTAGGGAACAAGAGTTAAGGTTAGTGTTTTTGCAGTTTTTATGGCTAAACATACTCTTGGCCAAAATCATTCAAATATTGCTAAAGTAGAAATTTAAAGTTTAATACTCTTCACATGGTGATACCAACAGTTCTTGAATATCTGTCATAAGCATAGCGGCTTTTGATGATTAAATGGTTAAATGAAGAGAAAAGGTTGTAATTCAATTCCAGGACACCCTTTCTTGTCAGATATTCTACAACTGTTGAGGTCATCTTGTGAAGAAAATTAAAATCTGTTTGTACTGAAGCAATATTTGATTTCTTTTGACCAAAAAATGAATTTGCTTTAAAAATTGCAAAATCCCTGACCTTTTCTCCCGTTTCCTCCATCACCACCCTTAGTGTCAGGGGTTTGCGAAGTTTTGAAATGTGAGGTCGAGGGTCAAACCTCTTTGGCTGCTATTTTCACACCAACAATACAACTAGCATCTCCGAAACACTTTAAAGGAAGACAAATTATTTGTTTTTATTAGCAACAGACTTGAAATATAGCACTAAATATCACATAGCTGTTTCTAGAACAACTATTATATTGATATTAATAACAGAGGTGTCAACAATAATTAGTATAATACGCTTTGTTACTTTTCCCCCTCTTTTACAACCATTACTGTTTCCAGCCTGTGGCCTGGGTCGGCTTTTTATCCACTAACGGCTTGCTAGGCCTTATAAATAAGTTAAGACTAGGACAAGCACAGCATCCAGTCCCAGATCGTTAACTCATGTGGGTGACCCACATTAATTCACAAATGACAAATTTTTTGGCTATGCTGGAAATCGAACCCAGGACCCTTAACTCAGTAGACAAACACGCTACCAACTGAGCTAAGGTGTCAGCTTTTCTATTTAATGTAATGCTCTTAATGGATGGCTTTAAAACTCAAAAGTGTTATGTGGCAGTAACAGAAGCCTTATTTTTGATACCAGCTTCAAATTTGCTTAGCATGTTTCAAATATCGAGTCCACTTCGCTAGGCATTTAAAAACTGACCTTCACGCCATTAATAATTTGATGCCTAAAAATTATATATCCATGTTGGGAATTAAACCGTGGTTCCTTGAATAAAAAAATATTGATGGCCATAATGAACTAATTTTACCTAGAAAGCATAAATTTGATAGATAGTGTAAATTTAGATAATTTGAAAATGTGCCTACAGATATGAATTAGAGTCGAGTGAAGGTCAAAAAAAGGAATCCACGCAGGCAATGAATGCTTGGAGTTAAGAAATTCTGTAATTACTCTGTACACCAGTAATTTTGATTACGAAAGTTCTTTACTGTAGACTCTTACAGACAAATTTTAAATTTCCCAACTATCAAACATTGCTCTTCAAAAGTTCCCAACTTCATAACTTATCGAACATTGAAAGGATATAGATTTTATATTATATTGTATAGAAAGCTTAGTTAATCAATTAGCCCAGTAGTGCCGCTGTCACTGCCTGCTAGTTTTAAGGCTACTAATGCTACTAGACGCTAGTAACCTTAAGAAGGTTAGATAAAGTTTTAAGTTGACCATTTGATAAGGCCTGGAGTTTTAACGATCCGAAAATTGTTAGCTTTCCTATAAGCAATTATGGTGAATCTCGAAACGAATAACACTTGAGACTTGAAAAATTTATCATTAATAAATAGCTCAAATAAATGGTACGACACAATCTCACAAGCTTTCTTATATTGTGTATGAGAAGAAAATTTTCAAAAATAGGTTTTTAGTAAATTACCCTTAAATAAGTAAATGTACTTATTAAAAAAATGATTATTTACAATAATCACTATTTACATATACATATAAAACCAAATTATTCAAACATATATAAGTTATAGTTAAACTCAAGTTTAGAGAAAAAAATATTTGTACACTATCCTACATTGTTATTTGTAAAAATAAAAAATAAATCTTATTATAATTAGATACTATTTACATATTCCCATTTTAATTTCACTATTTAAGGTCAATTTCCAAAACATTCAATTTTTCTATAGTTTGTTGAAACTACCCTTAAATTAATTTAAGTAGATAGCTAAATATAAATTATTATGTATATGTAAAATAGTCTCCCGAAAGCAATTTTGAACCAAATCACTAAATCCATTCTTAAAATATCCAAATAAAAAAATTGTAGCCAATAAACTACCAATAGCCAAATCTTCCTCCCAAAAAAGTATACAGCTTTATTTATTATGTCATGTCAAACACTCCCAAGAGAACCATTTGGAACCAAATTGTTAAGGCCATTTTGAAAATATTTCCAGTTTTTGAAAAACCACTCATCAGTTACCTACCCATAAATTAGTTTTCACCCCAATAGCAAATATATATAGTGTTAATTGTCTTTCAAATATTACCATGATATCTATTTGTAACCAAATCACTATGGCCATTTTTTAAATATTTCAAGTGTTTGAAAAATCAGTCATCAGTAAACTAACTACCCATAAATGATTTTTAAGTACCGTATACAGTGTTATTTGTTATACCACACAACACCAAGATACCCATTTGAACCAAATTGCTAGAGCCATTTGTAAAATATTTTTAAGTTTTTGAAAAATCTACATTCAGTAAGCTGCCGAGTAATGGGTTTTTACCCCAAAAACGACAAAAGAGTGTTATTTGGTATATCTCTCACAAACAAGATTCCCATTTGAAACAAAATTGTTGGAGCCATTTATAAAATATTACAAGTTTTTGAAAAATCAGACTAGTCACTAGTTAACTAAAAATCCTTCAAAGCATTCAGGATCCGTAACCGGGGACGGACGGACGGACAGACAGACATGGTGGACGGACAGAATTGTAAAATCAATTTTTTGGGGTCCATGTCCGAACCGAAACCGAAAACCGAAACCGAAACAATGTCATAATCTCAAGATTGTTTTTTTTCACTATCACAACTCTTTTTCTTGATAGGATAAATATTAAAATTAAAGTTGACTAAAACCTCGATTCAAGACTCAATTATCACCTCTAAATTTACCATTTTCCCAGAGGGAGAACCCCTTTAATCCCTTTGTTAAATGGGAGTATTCCACATCCCCCAGAAGCACCGATGCTCTCAACGTTGCCCTTGTACAATCCCTGGTCGTACGGGATTATTTCTCAATTCAGAACGCCTAGATTTGGGATATTTACTTTCTCACCCCTCTCCTCCAAACATATTTTGGGTGACGACCTTAAATACATTTATCTAAATAAATAAGCTGTATGGTAGCCATTACGAACATACAAACTTAAATAGTCTAGAGTGTTCAAAATATAGAGCTTTTAATCTATTTAAATTTATCAAATTCGTAAACTTGAATAAGCTCAAACACCAAATTCAAAGTTTCCTGAGAAGTATTTTTTGTGTTCCATTTTTAGTAAAGATATGTAGATTAGTTCAAAAGCTAAGGGGAACAAAAACAGACAGACATGGTTGTCACATTAGTCCTCCCTCCCATTATGTGTAGAAAGAAAAAAGAATAATAAAGCTATCCCAAATCCAATTTTTTTTTAACTTTGTACATATTTACGTTCCTGCATTTGAAAATGAACAGTCATGACATTGGAACCAGTTGCGATTTTGTAAACCAAATATATGTAAAAAAAAAAAGTTATATCATTAAACTTAATGGAACAGTTGACTGTCCTTGTGACGTTATTTACATTCGTTAACCTTCGATTTATTTTTACTGATGTCTTTTTTAAATAAACCTTTGTGATTTTTTTTATGTCTGATCCATACAAATAGCCGTCATAAATCCTTACACATGCATACAATAAATAAAATGGCAAGTCATATCTCAACTGCATTACTTGCGTTGCATGCCAACTTCAATCGATAAAGAAAAATTGTAAACGTCCTTGAAATTCATTATAAAAAATAAACTTGTAGAATATTTTTAAAATATCGTCTTGCTATATGCTATATAGTTAAAGAAATGTTTTAAGAATATTTCAATGATACAATATTTTCAAAGCAGTAAACTAGCATGATATTTATGTTATCGTTGATTGAAATGCTTGGGTTCGAATCCGTGGTAGTATTAAACTTTAAATATAAATACATACATAGATAACGTGACATTATTAATTATTTAATACAAGCTTAAAAGATTGATTAGAGATAAAAAGATCATTTTATGAGTGGCTATACAAAAATGTATCAAAAAGAGTATGGAAAGCATTTATATGAACAAATAAATATAAGTGCAGCTATTTGAGATCGAACTTTGGACTGGTCAGAAAAAGTAACGATAAAGCCAACCTTTTCGAGTTATTTAAATCTTTATTTATTACACTATTCAGTATAAACCTAGATGTTGAGTAAAAATGTGTGAAAGAAATGGAATAAATTATTTAGATGCAACCATAAAATATTTCGAAGAAGTTACTTAAAAATACTTTCTAAGAGAATATAAATCTCGATTACATTCAAATGAAAAGAAAACTTTATATACATATGTATAATGCTTCTGTGTCCAAACCCAAGTTTATTCCAAGCTCTTTTTTTTTAAGTAAGTAAGAGACAAGGTTATCGGTGTTTATTTCAACAATAAAACATTCAGTACATGTAGCAACAGCGTAATGTGTTCTTTACAAGAAAAACTCCAGTTGGTGTGGCAACAATGTAATGTCTTCTTTAAGTTGACTCTCTGTATTTTTACAAGAAAATTATCAAATGTATATTAGAGTCGAATCCTCGAGTCCTTGATTCCATAAAAATATCTAATACAATAATTATGAAGAACTTGACTTGATATAAGAATTTTAAGCAATTGGTAAAGGAAAAATACTAAAAGGTTTCAACCCGCAATCAAGTTATACCAATCGAACAGAGTATGTTTTCTTTGCATTCTCTGCTATTGCTATGACTTCCCTATAGTTTCTGGGATTTGAGGACGTTATTATTAATTGAAAGATCTAGACATGATGTTAATAGATATAATATGCAAGTAGAAGACGAACAAAGCCTAGTGCCGCGATTACATAGTTGAGAAAAACATGTGTAGTATCACAACCTCCATTTAATCTTACAAACACCCTACCATTTAGCGTAAGTGCGTATAGCCCGAACGGGTAGTAAGACGCGGTGCTAACAATAATAATAATAATAATAATAATAAAAGCTCCTTGAACTGCAGACAAATGTGGGAAGCCCATGAGCTTAATAAAGTAAAGCTTAGTAAGTTCAGGGAGCAGGTCCATCACAAGCTGATGGTCGGCCAGCCTTTTCACGTCATAATTTGTTATGTACGTATCTAATTCGTCTTTACCAAAGTTTTTGACACTGCACTTACACAAGGAAAAATCCCGTACATGTGTAATGTTTGCTTTGTATTGATGATATATACTTTTACTTTTAAAAAAATTTGACAGTAATTGAGACAACAGTATAACGTTATATTTACATTGATACTCTAAACTTTTAAACGAAACGATGTTTTCACACTTAACATGATCGCCCACACGACGTTATAAGTTTTATGAAGAATAAAATCTCCTCGATGTCTTGATCTTAGCACTTATTATAATGTAGAATGGCTGATCCGCCCACAGGTTCTGGGCGTAGAATGCTGTGGTTTCCGTTCATGAAACAATAGAAAAACCATCCCAGATATTCCTGATTCACTGCGGTTGGGTTTTGCTTAGATGTAGAGTAGCAAAAATTGGCTTAAAAGCCACAACATCAAGCAGCGGGAATAAAATATCTAAAGGATAAAATTCAAGAAATGATTCAAATCATATTGAGGTATACCCGTATTTAATTTACTATTAAAATGTAGCCTTTTACATCCAAATTAGTGTCAAGAGTATTTCGAGGTTGGTAGGTAATCCGCAACGTTGGCCAAAAGGTATAATGCGATAATTATAATTTCAATACATTTTTAACTTCTACTAAGGTGAAGTATGGGATTTTAATCCCAATCGATTGCACCAACGTATTTTTCCTAAATGGTTTATCAGTCTTCCTTTATTTTCAGGTTATACGTTTAAGTATTAATTACGCTAATGGGTTACGAATTGATAAGGTTGATTACATAGGAAGTAAACCTGCATTTGCTTGGAGGGAGAGCAAAAAACCATTTAGGAAAAACCACCCCCAGTTCACCCGAGCGAGATTCGAACCTCGATCTCCCCGTCCTCGGCAGTTTAGCCCAACACTAAACTAAAGCATTCGCTATAACTACGCCACAAAGGCGGATATCAATCTTCTACGCAAATTTGGGTACACTTCCTTTAAATTTCACCGTCCTTGTGTTTAACTCCTTTGTATAAATATGCGCATATCCTGGATGGACAAACAGTCGCAAGCCATAATATTTCATAAACACAATCACTATAGCGTGCCATCCTCTCTCCCACACACAGTTTTAAAGGCGATTGCACAAATATAATATTTATTCTTCAATAACCAGATTGCAAATCAGCTTTATCCTAGATCAAGAAAAGTTTGAAAACGCAATAAATTCCATTAGGGATCAAAATCTCCCATCACCTGACTAAAGATTTGATCAAATAATCAAGTGAAACAAGCTTGAAAGCACTTTATCTAAAAAAAATCTGATTTTTGATTGACCTAAATCTAGGTTGCCTATGATGTATAAACTTACCGTGTCCGGTAGCCTAAGCTGCCTGATATTCATTTAAATAAATTGCAATTTTAGGCACGTTCTTTTAGAATTTAGAACATTTTTTTAAAAAACAATTTTGTGGTGATATTAACAAATATAGACTATTATACACAATAAAAAATTATCTGTCCAAGCCATATCTCTATGATTAAAGAAAAATTATCTGCTTTGATTCTCAACCATCTTCATTGTATAGGTGAAAAAATTCATTTAAATATACTCATACCATTATTGACACTACTCTATTAAAAATAAGTCACACTCAAAGTAAATATATAAAAACTACAGACTTTGATTTAATTAATCACTTAAATAAGGATACAAAAACTAATTCAGTTATTAAAACTTAAAGGTTGTCTCATATCAAGTAGTTGGTCCAAACGGGTAGGAAGACTTGGTGCTAAAAAAAGCTGATTGGAGAATTAAACAATTACCTACCTCGGTGGCCACGTGATCTAACGCTTTAATCTTGTGTTGGACTGGACTGCCAAAGACAGGGCTATCTGGGTTTGATCCCGGTTGGGTGCACTGAGGTTGGTTTTCCCTAAATGGTTTTCCACTCTTCCTCCACGCAAATGCTTGTGCATTTCCTCTAAATTAAGTCTTCCTAATCATCGCCCAACAGATTAGTGTAATTAGTAGATAGGTGTATGACCGAAACAGATAGTAAAACACGGTGCTAAAGAAGACAAAAAGTTGGTGGGAGAGAATTGACTGGTTTGTTTATCCAGACGTCCTAAATAATAATGGTGCAACTGAAAAGGAAATTTAAGACACTGATTGGAGATCAACTAACATTTAATCTTTGATCAAGCCACTAATAATTGTGCAACCAGCCCTTAGTTTAGTCAATGGATAAATTTATAGTTTCCCCATGTGTACAAAACTTAATAAATAATACTGGAATGTTGTATTCTATCGATTGTAATTTATTTATAAAATGCAGCTAAAGTAAAGAATTTCAAACGTAAGAATTTAATTCAATTATAATAATTTAAATAAAACGTAAACGACCACAAAAGGCTTTGTTGTATTTTTTCAAGATCAAATAAAAATGGTTGTAATTAGAACGCAATTATAAACTCTATTTAGACATTATTTAAAAGAAAGGTCACAACGATTCTAAATACTATTTGAGGTTAGGTACACAGTTTATCGTTGAAAGGGGGCTATAAATTCGTCAGCCATTGTCCATTTACTATGAATGTAAGGGTTATTAAACTTGATTTATCAGGCTATTACGTATTCAACCTAAATTCCTTAAAAATATTTTTAGATTACTCTTTTTCAGGATTTATAGGGTTTTTAAATTTTCAAATACCCTGAATTTTCTAGGATTCCAGACAAAAAATATAAAATTTCCTAGTTTTTTTAATCCAAGGCGATAAAATATCTCTTTATTTGCACTACTTTTTATTAATTTCTAGACATAGAAATTATTAAAGACAACTATGCCAATGTTCTTCACAAAATTGCGTGAATAGGAGATAAAAATAGGCCTACTTAGTTTGAGCTGGGTTTATGCTCACTTTCGTATTTTGAAAACTAAATTGTAAACAAACCTGAAATTTGAATGACCCGTTTTAATTTCACTGACAGCTCTCTGAGCTTGGCTTGTCTCATCAAATTAATGATTTTTTTTAGGTTTCTCCCGTTTCTAAGGTGCGTATCAATCCTATTTTTAAAGGTGCTTAGAAACATTAATTTATTTTCTAATCAAGAAAACCAATTTGTATCTCATAGTGAGGTTGTATTAATGAGGAACTCGATACACCATGCTATCGCGATAAAAAAATTGTTTTCGCAGATAAATATATTCTATCCTTTGCAAATTCCCCTCCACCTTTTCTTAACTAGTGTATGTGCTAACTCCTTGTCTCTTCTCTGGTCTAGACAATGTTTGAATATGTCACTTTGAATAGGTAACGATGTGGAAATACCTTGAAACATCAACTATAAATTCATTCTTTAAAACTAAGGAGTAGAAAAAATAAAATACAATGAAATAGATTAATGATGAAAAGTATCTGCATACTTAAGCTTTCAAAGGCAAGTTATAATTATTTAATTAATTGTCATTTGTATGCCACTTAGGTCAAATGTTTTTATCTCAGCACAGTTGATTTTTTATTTATATATATGTATATATTAAATTATAATAATATACCAATATAAAATATAGCATGTTGAGTTCGTACATTCGCAAACTTGTATTACCTTGCATCAATGAGAAACGAAATAATTCCATAAATAACATTAAATCAAGCTCTTCTATGTAAATATCTACATCTTTAAAACCAGTTTTTCAACTTCAGGTGCTATATTTATCTAAAATAATCACTTGGTGTGAAGAATCAGATGATAGTTTTGCATAAAATGTACAACTTTATATCTACGGCCAAAAGGGAATCTACAAAACAGTGTCTAGCTTAATGCACTGTACAGTAATTTAATTGAGAAAAACAAGTGTTTAAATAATCTAAGTATATGTGAATAGGAATTGCGCCAACATTTGTAACTTATTTTAAAGAAGGAAGATATTTAGAAAATAACTTGTCTAGCTACAAGTTATTATTTAAAAGTTATTATGATTAAGTAGTAATATACATATAGTTTATTAGGTTTTAAAGCCTGTCAAATTAGTAGGAAAACATTAAAAATATTATTAAAAAAGTATATAATATAAATTAGATTTTATTTTCAAGTATTAGCCAAAAAATGTAATTCTTAAAAAAAAGTATTACATATTTAATCATATTTTTTACAAACCAATTTGATTGGTTTTACAAACCAAATATACTCACATATTCTATTATTATTAATTTATCATCATTAATTTTTTATTATGATACATTATAATTTAGCATGTTATTCTCTATGTTATTCTCCTTCCTAAATACTTTACGTTCCCTATTCTACATTTTTTAGAATGTTTTCTAAAATGTTAATTGTAACCAAGCCTACTTTACACATCTTTGTATATCTTTATAATCTGTAAATTCACTGAAAATCATTGTGTTTACTATACTTACCTGCCTAGGTTAGCATGTGGACTATATGTCAAGCTCGTCCACTGTGGTTGGTTTATCGGTGATGAGAATATACAGATTTAAATCCTGGCGGGGTGTACTAGGGGTGGATTTTCCTTCATGTATTCCCCTCTAGTTACACGCAAATGTGAGTATCTTCTCTACAAATTCTCTTCATCATCCTTATCCATTATTATAATTATTTTTTTAAAGATGGTAAATGTCGTCAATAGAATCCCAATTGTTAATATTATAGGCGTGCATTCTTTTTATTTTCATCTGACGTAGTGTGTATCAGAATATAATGTACCAGTAAAGGCAAAAAGGTTTATTTACCCCCTATTTGGTGATAAAATGTAAAAACACATAAGTTATTTGCATTTGAGAGAAAGAAAATGTAAATGAGAAAATAGTGTCGGTAAACCTGGCTTTGTATATTATAAAATTTGCAGATATCATGCAAGTTGGTCAATTAATAATCCAACAACTTAGTTCATTCAGTAGGGTGGCTGTCTAGTGAGATAAGTGTTCTGGGTTCGAGTTTTGGCATGTGAGATGGATTAATTCATGGATCTTGGTGCAATCTGTTCTTTAAAATATAAGTCAGTTTTTAAGTCGCTTCTTAATTGCACATCAAAGAAAATTAAAACATGAATATGAAATTTAAATCACCCAATCAGTTATAGCCCTAAGATAACTAGTTTATTTGAAAATGTTTGTTAATTAAGAAACTATAGATATTATAAAAGCTTACGAACATTATAAGCTATCTATTTTTTGTTAACTTTGTGAGTTTTATTTAGACCTTAAGGTGGGATGGAAGGGGACGCGAGGAAAAAAACTGTGTTTTTGCAGTTTTTACAGCAAAACTTATTTTGACCAAAATATATAAAATATTGCATCAATACAAATATAGAATTTAATTTTCTTCACATGGCAGCCACCAAATTTTTGAATATCTGTCAAGGGAGTCCTGAAATTTAATGACAACTTTTTCTCTTCATTTAAAAAGTTTGTTAGATAATGCCAACATGCTCATGGCAGACATTCGGGAATTTTTGATACAAACATGTGAATTAAATTAAACTATGTTTGTACTGGAGCAATATTTTATTTATTTTGACCAAAAAAGGTGTTGCCATGAAAACTACAAAAATACTAACATTTTCTCAAGTTTTTCATTCCACCCTGCCCGTGCCAGTTTTCAGCCATGGCTAATTGTACGTAGCTTTTTACAGGGTGCAAATATCAACAGACTTAAGGGTTGAAGTCATTGAAGGGTCAAGTCAGGGAACATTGGTACGGAAAAACTCACAGCAGTCACAAAAAACATTGTATACAAAGAAATTTCGTAATTTATTTATTATGAATCAAATTAATTTAGTTAATTCGCACTTAAGCCACACTTATTATAGTTAAGTGACGGAAATATACTTTTTTATAACAAGCTAGCCAGACATAAACAAAATCTAAACTTTCATGCATCTATGAACTGAAATTTAGGTTTTGTTAGGTTCGGTAATACAGACAAACATCATTCTGTTAGAAACAGCCTTAAAAACTAGTTTAAAAATAAAAGGTATAATTTATATTGATACAATACTAAAAGATCGATATATTTATTCACCCTGTCAGAAATAATAAATTAGCTTAAATACATTTTTTCGTTAGTTAAAAGTAATATTTATAGTAAGTCTTGTCTTATGGGGTCCACTCGTTCTTAAGATTTCCACACAAGTTGAAAACCAACGAAAGTCAATTGATACCTAAGTACGATGTATTTCATACATTAATGTTAGTATCAAAGGATAGTTAAAGATAAAGAGGTTCTGCTCGTGTAAAAATACTTTGGGAAAATTAAATTTTATTTGGTATCCTATCGACTACATATATATAAAAATAAACAAAATGTCGACTACAAGATCAGCTGTGCGTCAGCTCACTAGGAACCTGAAATATTATGTTTAAGGTGGTGGTTTGCCAATTTTAGACCAAAGCGCCTCAAACGCGTATCTGTGAATCCCCCTAGCTCGAGGGCCTATTCTAATAGAACATATAAATAATGTGGCAGTATATATTTGGTCACCAATCCTTTTGGTTACTCTTTGGATTGGGTCCTTGAAATACGGTTAAATCGATCCCAGTGAGAGTCATTGACGTTCGATTTATAGCAAACCATTTTTTTCTGCAACATTGTTCAAATTTAAATAGTGACTAATTTTTTTAATATATATTTTTAGAAAAAAAAACACATTTACTTTATTCAAAACTGTGTTAAATTTTAAAAAGATATAAAAAACTGTAAATTTAATTATTTGTAAGTAAATAGTGATGAGCTGCTTAGGAGGAAGGCGGTGTGGACAGTTTTAGATGCTCTGTTTTTTATTTTTAAAAAGAGGAAGTGCACTCACATTGGCATAGAAAGGAGATGGTAAAACATGAGTTAATATTCCAATGGGGAAAATCGTGTCTAGTGCCCCCGGCCGAGACTATTGATCTCCCAATATTGACGAGCATGACACCTTAGATCATTTGACCACCAGTATGGGTAGTAGAAGTTCTTGATTCATATCATATTTCAAAGTATAAAATTATATATATATATATATATATGTGAAAATCTCTTTGCTATGATTAAAGTACACTTAGTTTGCCTTGATGGATTAAACTATGAACCTATTTTATAAGCTGCGTCATAGTATAATCTTTTTTACTTTCCAATGAATCTTAATATCCATTCGTGTTGTACAACCGTGTATTATTGGATTAATGTGTTAGAAATTAGTCAGGTTTAATTTAAAGGAAGTGTGCCCACATGTGTGTGGAGGGAGAGTGGCAAACCATTTAGGGAAAAACCACCCTCGGTGCACCCTGCTGGGATCGAACTCCGATCTTTCCTTCATCAGCAGGCCAGTATAATACTATAGTGACGCCTTTAGACAGTTTGGTTTATAGCTTATTTTATTGCTAACAACAAAATATAAAATAAATTAATCACTGCATATATACAGTATATAATTATTTCAGTACATTATTTGCATCGACGAGAGAAAAAGACATTGATTCTATATATGACAACGATCTGAAACCTAACATGTCATAATAACGTTTATTCTTGTATTTACTTGAGTGTACTTATTAAACTACGTCTTAATACCGGTATGGGTTATCCACATTTTTCACAAAATTGGATACAGATGAAAAAACACATCTTCAGTACAACCTGCTGGAATTCGAACCCAAACATTTTTGTCTCCAACAAACCCCAATATATGAGCCACGTGCCCACAGATTGGGACTATGCCTAAATGATAATAATGTCGTGTCTGGAATACATCAATTTGTAGCTCAGTTTGTGGAAATATTAGCCAGTACTAATATATCGTTCCCCAGGGGACGCCCGAATGTACTAATGGTACATTCTTATCGTGAAGGCTCTTTCCATATCCTGGTGAGGTGATGGTAGTGAATATGATGGGGGTAAAAACAATGAAGAACTTAACTTAAACCTAATTAATCAAAGATTTGTGACCATATTATTTGCTCCCCTTTCGAGAAAAATCAACCGGTACTAGCTTAGAATAGAGCCTGGGACATATGGGTCAGCAGCCAGAGGCTCTGAAAAATATACCACGAGGCCAGTTTATGCCTAGTTGAGAATATATTTGTACTCTGCTGAGATCATTTCTAAGGTAGCACTCATTCGTCAACGTCCTTGAGAAGAAGTAAATTTTATTATAGTTGTCAAACACCTTAGCTCAAGCAGTAGCGCTTCTGCATACATAACTAATAGTTCCAAGTTTGATTCCCAGCAATGCCAAATTTTTTAGAATGGGTGAGATTAATGTTTAAATTTTCTTCACAGTGCTGAATTAACGACTTACGGACTGAGCCCTGTGTCTGTTCTGGAATAGAAACAGTTTGTAGGTCATGTGTTGATATAATCAGTCATTACAGAAAGTACACGCTAAATACTCTTCCAATAATTAATAATATTTCATCAATTAATCTTCTCACATGCTTAACCAAATTTTAATTCATTAATATTAATGGCCAAGAGTGCTAATTTTTGATGAGGTCGAAAACGAATATTTGAGGGTGTGACAAACAACAAACACTAAATACCGTGTCACGAAAATTAAGTTTTTTAATTAGAATGTGTTAGTGAGTCAGAAAACGTTGTTTTCCTCATCGTATCATTAGTTATTTCTTTAGTTGGACTCTTTCCAAACAAATAATATGCTATAAAAAAACTTCCTCACGTTGAAATTAAGGGGGCCGCTTACCGTAGCGCTTAGACGTATTACAGACATCTAAAAATCTCCTGTTATTTAAAAAGTTGTCTGTTATTTCAAAGTATGGCTTACAACTATATGAATACTAGAGGTATCAACATTTATCTAGATAAAAGACCCTATATTTTAGAAAGTAAGATTTTTTTAATCATAAAAAGTTAAATTTACTCCTTTTCGCCGACGTTTCGCGTGAAATGTTGCAGTTCTGAGATCAAATTGGATGATTAAAAACATATAACTAGCCTTCTACAATAAATAAAACTATTTTTAATGAGATCGTAACAATAAATCCTAAGATAATTGACATTGTTTTAGTGGTTTAGAATCTTCATAGTCAAAAGCATCGCAATGAGAGACTGTTTTCTTTTAAATGGCGGGGCCCTTCAGCAGCCAATAAACTGAAGGAAACCCGGTAGCCAAACTGCGATTGTATCTAATACAATTTATAAGAAGAAGGAAAATCTTGATACAAAATATTCCCACAGGTTCTCTCGCCTCCAATTACTATGCCCCATCGCATGATCTGGTGCAATAAAAGAGAAACCCCATCATTTTGATTGAAACCCCCCCACCCCGTCAATCCTCGAGTTCCCTGACCCGGAATCTCTTCAAGACAGCTCAACCTTTGATCTCTATCCCTCTACGGGGTAGCAATAGGAATATATAGATACCCACAAAACAGTAATCAAACAAAGACATGGATAGAATAATAATAAATATATACATATAATTTCTTGTCTTTCTTTTTGGAAGTTTGGTGGAGAGATGTGGAGGAACTGGGATGAACATGTCCGTGGGAAATGATCGGTGGTTTTATATGATTTTCATTCTTCTTAAAGTTAACAGGCTATAAACAAGAAACGAGTATTATAGAGAACACATCTATTACGGTTATATGATAAGTAACCCTCCGTGTCAGAACACGCACATATGAGTATAGTTTAGATTGTATGTAGTCCATACCCTTTGATTAACATCTTTAACAAGAACATTTTCATTTGATCCCTTGTCAAAGGAAAAAAAAAGAGAAAAGAACCGGCATACACAGTGGAAGGCCAAAAGAGAAACAAACCATTTAAATGAAACTATTAAAAATATTGTAGTTTTAATTTGTATGCTTAGCACCATGATGTTTACATGCACTCACTACGTCTTACTATCCATATGGGATATTTGCATATTTATACTAAGAGAGTAGTATGAGTAAGCTATATTTTAGAATAAGCGTACCCCCATTTGCATTGAGAGAAAAAGGAAAACCAAATAGGGAAATTAACCGTTAATACATTCAGTAGAGATTCAAGCGCTGACCTTTTCATCATTAATAAAGAGACAAGATGAGACTGACGCCATTTTTCACGTAAGAACAGGTGTGGATGCCATGGGCAAACAACTTAATTTGGAAGGTAAGGGATAAGGAAGGGTAGTCTAGATGGAGTGGGTTTGCACTAGCGTGAATAAGGGGACGGCCAGATTGAGCGAGCGCGCGAGCGACTAAAATATAAAATAGAACACATTGGTTATGAGAGGTGGCCAGACTGGAGCGAGTGAGCGTGCGCTCGACTCGGTACAGTCTAGTTTACAGGCGCTAGGCAATATTATTGTATGTTGGTTCATTGAGTTCTAGAAAAACTTCTTATTTTGACATTTTTATTAATATCGATAGGTTTAGCACACTTGCTACTAACGGCCTAATTTAATTGGTAAGATCATAAACCATACCTATATGTATATATATATGTAAAACTGATATGTTAAAATACTTCAATATTATCAAAGTAGGCCTTTACAAATAAGAATCACCATTAGCGTGGAGAGAGGATGAGAAAACCACAACAATAAATCACTTGTCAAAAAATCCCTCAGTTCACTCAGCAAAGATTCGTAGCCTCCTCGTCAACAACTAACGAGAGCTATCTGCTAATCCCGCGCTCGCTCGCACGCTCGCCAGTCTGGCCACCCAGTCGCTTGCGCGCGCGCTCTCTCGCACGCTTGTCAGTCTGGCCGAACCCTAAGGGTTGAGAAAACTACAGTGATAAAAGCACTTGTGCAAACATCGCCCCCCTCACCCCTGAGTGATCTCGTTTGAGGTTCAATCCTCAACCAACCCGTCACCAGCAGTCCAATCTATTGCGAGCCTGGCGTATTAAATCTGGTGGAATAATATATTTTATAAATATGATAGCTTTAAACATTAAATTCTTGAAAAACATAACAGTGAAAAACAGTCCTGTTCACCAACTATAGTATGATTGCAGAAAAGATTACTTTCCACCATTGTTAGTAGGCACCTTCATAACTACAATGCAAGTTATTAAGTAACAACAACAAAAACCTACATGCAACGCTGTTCCTACAGTAGCGTGATCACCGCTCTTCCTCGTGAAGAAACCATGTGAGCTTCCTAATGACGAAGAGAAAAAGTCAGACCATTTGGTTCGGACGGCAGATTGTCTACCTACATAGTTAATGATAGTTTTGGGTCTGGTTGTAAAGTTATATAAGACATTTTAATTAGTTACCCAAACACAATTATTTGTGGATGATATCAAGGAAAATATTGCACGAGTTTTGGGGGGAAACGCTATGTACGGATACAAAATAATATTCATAAAGTTGTACGACCATTTTTGGGACCACTTAAGAAGGAGGCAAAAACATTATAACCCTCATGGATTTAGATTAGATATTCTCACTATTTAAACGTCGATAAAATTCTTAAATCTAGATATAAAAATAAATAAAATATCAGTCGATATTAGCTATCCTCATAGTTTAAAAACAACTTGTGGTTCAAGAGGTAAGCTATCAGAAATAACTGCTGACATTATTTCATAAAATGAGGGTTATGTTTTTGACACGACTCCCTCAGTAATGGATGTTTTTGTTAGTTTTTGGTTTTAATGTTACAATTGGAAAACTTGCCGAGTAAAAGCAAAAAAAAAATACAAACATGGGAAGTCCTATCGAGATTTACTGCCGAATGATGGCAAGCCCGACATTTCTAACGAGTTGCTAATAGCCAGGTTTCTTGACATTAATGCGTGCTAATAAAAATTAACTGTCTTGACGCATATACTTTAGAATATCAGAGGAGATTATATAAATCCTATAAATCCCTTAAGTGTTTTGTAGAATGTCTAGAGCTGGATTATTATAAAATATGCCATCTTAACAGCTGTCCTTGCTATTGGAAAGTTACACGAGATTTTGAAATGCCTTTTAAAACAAGCGTTATTGGCTCGCCCGTCTATATTTTGTATTTTTATTGGAAGAAAGGCTAACTAATATAACAACACTATTTGACCAGAAAGTGTATAAAATGTCACTGTCCTCTCATTAATAGTATTTTTATTGGTCCCAGCACGAAACGAATATTCTGGAAATATTCAAACCATTGAACATTACTATCAGAGTTACATACACAATTTACAATTTTTTATTTTATAATATTTAAATGACACTTTCTAAAACGTAGAATATTAAAGGACTAGTATAAAATAGTTCAAACTAGGATAGTAACATAACACCCATCATTATAATATATATCTATAGTATTAATTAATTGATTATCAGGACGAGCAAGTATACAAATTAGTGGTAGGACACAATTGAACCAACATTTATATTGTGTATTATAGCTTCAAAGAAAATTTTCAAAAATAAGTTTTCAATAAACTACCTTTATGTAAGCTTTATTTATAAAAACAAACACATAATATTATTAATCCAATAAAAACTCTTCGCGTGTAAACCTCAAACTAAATTATTCTAATATTGTTAACAAATTTCAAATTTTAAAAAATAATGTATCTGTACAACACCCTAAGATTATTTGTAATTTGTAAAAATACAATTGTATTCTTATTTACCATGAAAAACTACTCTCAGATACCCATTTTCAACTAAATCACTAGAGCAATTTTTAAAATGGTTCAATTTTTATGAAAATTAGTCACTAGCAAACCATCCTTAAATTTTTACCTTTACATAGCGTCTTTTGTCGTGTCAGACACTCCCAATTTGTAGCCAAATAATTAGGACCATTCTTATAATATTTCAAATTTTTGAGAAATACGGATTTTGTAAACTACCCTTGAAAGAGTTTTTACTCAAAAAACAACAATATAATGCAGTGTAAACGATAAACACTCCCAAGATACCCATTTGGAAACAAATCGTTAGAACATTTGTCAAATATTTCAAGTTTTTTAAAAATAAGTCATCCATAAACTACCCATGAATAAGTTTTTAGCCCAACAACAATTATACATCGTTATTTATCATATCACACAATCTACAAGTACACATTTTGAACATAATGGTTAAAGATATTTTCTTTAATATATCAAACTCTCAATAATTTTTCCTCAGTAAACTACCCTTCAACCAATTTTAGCCCAAAAACCAGTTATACAAAGTTATTTATAATGTCAAACAAATCCTATATTCACTTGTAAATAAATTGTTAAAGCCATTTTCGAAAAATTTGGAACTAAAAAAAAGATCATTAGTAAGCTTTCAAATGAAGGGCTAGGGTAAAAAAAATAGTGGTGTAGGCTTATAAAATATAAATATCAAATTTGTAACAGTCGATTTTTTTCAAGATGACAATTTCTCTTGATATGAGAATGCAGTAGTCAAAATTCCCGTTAGTACCATACGGAATCGAACTAAAATCATCAAATCCTGTGGTTGACCACACGAACTAATTTACCAAGGAAACGTGCATTCTATCAGAGTTACTGTAATTGAGTAAATGAACTTAAATTCTTGAGAAACTCATTGTTTTTAATTACTAAATATACATATTGTCTTTTAACTATTCCAATTAATGCGATTTTTTTACACGCACTGCTTCTTACTACCCATCCAGGGCATATGTATTTAATTCCTCTAATGGGGTGGGGATTGGGAAGTTGAATTTAAAATTAATGTACCCTCATTTCACGTGTGGGGAGAGTGGAAATCAATTAAGAAAAAATAGCCTTCAGTAAATTCAGCTGAGATTAAAACCCAGAACTCCTCGATACTGGAAAACCGTTAGCATAACATTCAGTCCACATGACCACCACTGCATGTGATTAATGGTATAAATTAAGGGGTGGGTATGAGGGGGATAGCTTATTGGGACTGCACCCTCATAGATATTGAGAGATGATGGTAATATACAGTGAAAAAACTTCCCAGTCACTAGCAATCCGGTATTTCGCGAAACTAGTATTTGAGCTCCAGAACAGGGGGGGCAAGAGGTTCTTAAGGACCCCCTGAGTCTATTTTAGGAACTGGGCCTATCTTAAGCCTCCCCACCTCCAATATTTCCTACGTATATTCATAACCCATGTCTAAAATATTCCAAGTGAGAACCACTCTAAATTTCTTCTAAGGACATTCAATTTTCTAGAATTTGTTGGTATAGGCCGACACCAATCAGCTTTTAGAGGCATCCACTTTTCAAAAATTGAATTAGGTGAAGTCAACTAAGCATATAGAGGTATCAAAATTTCAAAAATTTGCCGGGTAAGACCATTTCAAATAGCTTTTAAGGATCTATAATTTTTGAAGGATTTCCAGGCAACGAACACTCTAAATAACTTCTAATCCAAATATGCATAAAAAAAAGTTATATCTTCAGGCTACGGCCATACTTTCGACCTGGTCACCGCAGCAGCAAAAACGCCGAGATCAGGTCACCAGAACTTACTAAGCAATATTATTTATATTGAAGACCCAAAGTCACTCCTGATTGTGATCAGGTAGCTGTCACCTAGTATAGTCATCTGCATATTAAACAAGATTCTGCATGCTTTCGAACAAGTCGCAAGTGTGGCTATAGCCTAATCCGCCCTTCTTACAGTATTTTTAACAATCATTTGGATAAATAATGGCATAAAAAATTTACTACCCATGAATAGTAAGCCTTCATCAAATAGTTTCAAGAGTCATCCAAAGTTTAAAATTCTACCGAGGAAGATCGCTGGACTACTCGCTCAGTTGAGCCCACCCCACTACCAAATGGCTTCTGGAGTCCCTGTGCTAACGCCTTAAACTTTATGAATACAAAGGTTCAAAGAACTTTTTATTTCTAAAACTCTTTTCTATGTGCAGGTTGTCGCGGGATGACGACGGAGATACCGGTGTGGGTGAACAGTCGGCAGCGATGGGTGACGGGAGTCAACAAGAAGACTACTTGCGATGAAGTCATCGCCGTATTACTTGGCGCTGAGGCCAAAGAAGCCACCTCGCACGGGTGAGTTCAGTTTGGTCTCACTTTCTTGTAAATAGATAGTATTAACTGTGAACATTTCTCGAGATTATAATGGATGGATGGATGGATAAATGATGTTTGAGGTGCCCCCAAACTCAAAATATTTGGATCTCGTTCAAACTCTATATTTGATTATGATGGTCATACCGTGAGGCTAAATCCTTGTTTCATTTATAAATCTAAAACAAAGAATAGTAAACCAATTACTGATTATGAAAATTAAAAAATTTTCTAAAATGCCTTTTACAGTTTTGTTAAACTGTATATTTGGGGAGTGCTTAACATAATAATTAAAACTTGTTTTTCTGACTTTAAACATTTAATAGTAGTTTACTGATGATTGATTTTTGAAAACTTGATCGTTTTTAAAATAGCTCCAACACAATTTTACCAAAACTTAGCATTGGATAATTTGTTGATAGCCTAATTTTGAACATTTAAATCCAAACTTTAATAAATCTATGAGAAAGTAATATACTGCTGTGCCGTAGCATTTATTTAGCTTACCACCCCGATGTTTGAATTAAATCGTGAGATTTTTATCTTAGCGTATTTAACGTACGCATACTTTAAATTATTAATTCAATTTAAACGTTCAGCCTAAGCGTTATATACTTATTAAACTAGGTTGCATGGTATAGGAGGTAAACTTAAAGGAAATTCTTCCGCAATTTCAGGTAAATAAAATATTGATAAATCACATATTGAAAATCAGTGCACGCGCAGGAAATTCAAACACTTACCTTCTTACATACAGACCAAATGCAGTGCGACACTTACACATTAATTCGCTCAACTACTACTGGAGTCAGACAGAGTCACATTTAAATTCCGGATGTTATTTTATACATCAATACACCAAGGGATGTATTCCTCTATATATTATCAATTTTGGCAGATGGTCTTAAGTCTTTACGGGAGTAAGAAAGATAAACAGTGTGACATTTTGTCGACGCTACTCAGAACGTTGTGACATTTTGATCGATTTAAAAAATGTCATTTTTTTTTTGTATTATTCGCAACGTTCTCCCAAATGTTTATGTCTCTTTTCTCTCTCAGGTACGCCATCATGGAACGTTGGCGTCGCGTGGAGCGTCCACTAGACTCTCGTGCGAGGATCCTCAAGGTTTGGGAGGCCTGGGGTGACGAGAGAGGGGAAGTGAGGCTCACCTTGAAGAGGGTGGACTGGGAGGCAGACAGCGGTAGGGGGAGTCCCGTCAACAGGGACCCGCACAGAAAAAGAAGGCATAGGTAGTCATCCTTCTTAGTTTTCTGGTATAAATCTGTGTTTACTAGCGCCAAAGGACCTATTGATTATCAGAGGTGGAAGGGAAAATTAGTTGGGGTCAGTATTTTGTTCATTTCTTAAATAAATCTATTTTTGGATCAAATAAATAAAACATTTCTAGAGCAAAACAGTTTATTTTTATTTTCTACATATAGTAATAACATTTCTTGAATACGTGTCATAGGCATCACCTCATTTGACCAGAAACTTTTTAAATCAATATATGAAGCTATTTTCAAATTCCACGATGCCCACGGCAAATATTAAATAACTATTAAAATTACTATTTGTAAAAAAAATAATTAAAAGAACCTATTTAGTGAAGAAATACTGTACTTATTTTGGGTCAAAAAAGTGTTTTGCTATAAAAACTATAAAAATATGATTGTTTGATAATATATAATTAAAAAACACAAGTGTTATAGTAAAAAGGTGAGAATTTAAAATCCGTTCTAACAACTGGCATCTCAAACTTGAAAACTCGGTTCAGAAATATTTTTAAATTAAAAAAGCATCTCCACCATTCTTATCGATCTTGTTGTGCAAAACTCCGTGATTAGTTAACTACGATTTAAATCTCCAATTGCTAGCCCATAATAAGTGTGAGTTTTTGTTTCTTGAAAACAGGGCCACCCTTAGGGGTGTGAAAACGGTTTGACTGCATAGGGCCCCATGATTTGGGAGGGGACCTTTTGCTTTCTTAAGGTGATAGGGGGTAAAAACAAGTTCAGGTGGCTAATGTCTAACGATAACTTTTTAACTTGTCAACAAAATTGATTTAAACTAGGCACAGTTTATTTGTACCACTATACAAATTAAGTTTGTTAAATTGAATAAAGGGTTGGGGTGAATCAAGTCTTGTATGTATTTTTTTTAAATATGGCTTTTAACATTAATTATTACATGATTTTACCCTTAAAGGCATTTAATTATAACTTATAAGGCTAAAAATTGTTATACTACTGTACTGTACTACTGTAATAACACTAAAACAAAAGTTTTTTTAATAATTTTTTTTGGGGGGAGGGGGGGTGGCTAGTCAGATAATTCGGGGCTCCACGAACGAAGTTTGTCCAGGGTCCCACGTCTACAAGGGCAGCCTTGCTTGACAATATGTATGCCTTGCTGCCTTTTTTTGTGTGTGTGTAATTGCTGTATTTCTCTTCCGTTGCCCCAAAAATATTCAAATAAAAGTTATTCAAATATACATACCTAATCACGCCGTTCACCTTACGGGGCAGGCAAGAAACTGTTCATATAGTTCAGAAAAACACTCCATACTTAATCCATCCTAAGTAACTTTTTCCACACTTTCCTATCCTCGCTTACTCTCTTCAATTCAACAACATCCATTCACCGCCTCATACATGCTTCTTTGTTCTTAAAACTCTTAATGTTTCTCTTTTTCACACATTCGTCTACAACATTTAGTGACGTCTTACATGGCCTACCCCTTCCTTTCTATGCAAACACTCTACCTTCGTATATTTGCACCATCACTCAATCCACACTCATCCTCTCAACAAGCCCAAGCCAATAATTCATTTATAAAATTTGATTTTTTTTTCTTTGGCCCACAAAAATATATAAAATGTATTATGTATCACGCGTAGAGAAAATTGTGGAGACCCCTGGTTAAAACCATGCGGGCATTGTTGTAATAAAAATAATAAATCTATTCCAGAGCGGGTAAACTGCCGTGGCCCGACCGGCACGAAACCCTGCACCCTAGAAGACTGGCCCAGCTGCACAGGGAACGAACTTCAGACCTTCACGGTCACACCTCATCGTCCCACCACAAACTACCTGACACCATCGAGCGGCTCATGAGGTTGATCCTGGCGCAGGGGGAGACGATTCAGGTACTCGCATCAGTGGCAAGTATAGCAACTACAATATTACTATAGTAGGAATATGGTAGAAGAAACTTCTAGAAAATGCAAACTTTTTTTTACTGGTAGCATTGATACCATTTGACTATATTATTCGTATTATTTAATACGAATTTTATATCAAATGCTGCAGATTGCATGACTTTACGTATAGATGTGTAAAAATGTATACTTTCGAGAATGTTCCTTCCTATTTATATCAGGCTTCAGTTATAAATCTTGAAAAAAGAAGTGTTTCGGATGGAGATTTTGAAGCTTTGGATCTGTTGGCTCGAAAGGAATTGTAGATACATTTAATTTAAGTAAAGCTTTTCGTTATGTGTAAGCAATATAGGTACTTGCTTTGGATTTTTAAAAACTGGTTCTGGATTAAAAATGATTTTTTTAAATAATAAATTGCTGTTTAGTTTCAAACTGTATTGGGGATCCATGGTCTAACTAAGCCCTAAGGAATCACTCTCACTATAGTTTGAATTTTCGGTGACAAGGACATAGAGGTTCGCGTCTCACCAGGGTGTAATGATAGTGATTTTTTAAACACTTTCACACTCTCTCTCCACTCAAATGTGGGTAGTATTCCTCTTGATTCTTCCTTTCTCATTCCTAATATAATAGTGTAGTTAAAAGCAGAGGTTTTCAAGGAGGAGTTAAAAAAATGAGGAAAATGTATTTAAAATCTTCATTTTAAGCAGTTTCTTTTTTAATTAAATTTAAAAATGGTAAAATAATATTGTTTTATCAATTGCATTTGGAATTAAAGTACAAATGTAATCGTCCTATGGTTGATTCTTTCATAACATTGCTGCACCAAATTATTCTAAGATAAAAGTTGACTATATCCAGAGTTTATATACGTACTGTTTT
>CABFWB010003044.1:0-31211 GCA_902151455.1 Timema bartmani
AAAAATTCTTAAGAGTCTTACTGTGGATTCACACGTTCGCCGAAAAACCAGCGTAGAACAGAAACGTGGTCACGTGAAGCTCTAAGCCAATCACAAGAGTTCCGCCTCATCGGTGCGAGCTGTTCCGCTAAAGTTCAATTCTTATCTACTTCGTCTGCTCTGCCCGAGATGTTCGGCCCAGGAGAACAAAACCAAATCTCAGAACTAACCATCTCAAAACAGTGTGCATACGCATTCGACAAAGCATGCGCTCTACAGCCAGAGCCAGCATACAACTTCGTTGGCCGTTGTGAGGATATTTGAAATAACCCGTTAATGGAAAGCATGTGTGTCGATGTATTAGATTGTGTGTGCCACGACACAGCGCTATCATTTGAAAACATCAATCGGGAGAATGATCTAAAATATATGTTTATCCATTAGAAAATAAAATGTGTTGATAACCAGGGCCTGGATTCACGAACGGGAGCAAATAGTTGCGTCGGCGCAAGTTTGAAAGATGTGCCCAAATCACTATTCCGTAGAGGCGCCAACTTAAAACAAATATTGGGGTGGGGGGAGAGCGAGTATTTTCTCGAACGGCTTTTTTTTTACTAGTACTTAGGAATTCCTTAAAACACTTAAACCATTCAAATTTAATCAGTGATTAATGTTAATCGAGGTTTATAAATAGCAGTAGGGCCTAATAATAACTAGATTTTGAAGAATACTGAGAGTGGAAGCAATGTTTGTAAATAAATAATCATTAAATAATAGAAATGTGTATATTTATTTTAACTATTTGGTAACTGTGACGGGACATAGTTCTTAAGCTTAAGCTCAGATCTTTACAGCAATGGTTGACTTACTGATCTCTGCCCTAGATATAAATTCATTAGCTAGAGAGTCCATGTTTACGAAATTAGTCTCCTCTCGGTGAACATTTAGAATAGCAAGATGGTTCAGGCATTTCTGGGCCATTGTTGATCTCAGGTAGGTTTTCAGTCTTCTCAGGCTTGAAAATGATTTCTCTGCTACGGAACTTAACACAGGGATTGCCAGAAGGAGTCTGACAAACTTCACCAGCTCTGGAAGCATTTCCTTAATTTGTCACAGATGCCACACTGTAAATACTTTCTTTCCCAGTTTTCAAGAAATCAATAAACATATATCTGTCTAGAGCCACTCTTTCAACGTCAATGTCATATTTAAAATGTTCACTGAACTCCTGAAATTCATTACTCATGCCAGTGAGAAAGTGGTCAGCGGTTACCATGAAGTCAATAATCTTGGACTTGAATCTAGTGCTAACGCACTCTACAATCGTATCGACGACTTCATTGAAAACCTGGTGGTAGAATTCCTTTGGGGTGGATAATGGAAGAACGTTTCTGTTGCTTGCATCAACTAATCGGTGAGGAATCCTCTTTCTAGGTAGCATTGGCTGTACAACACTTAGCTTTTATGATTTTGAGTTTGTATCGTTCCAGAGAGCTTCATACTGTGTTTTGAGATTTCTCGGGAGTTCAAGCAACGTAGCAATCATTATTGATGTCTGCTGAAAGTGAAGTGATTTATCGTGAAGGGTACTGTTGACCGTATCCACGTGGCCGAAATCATTGCAAAGTAAATAAAAATGGAAGAAAATGTCGAAAGTCTCCATTTGAATGATAAAGCCATTGGCTTTGGCACCAGAATCCAGCTTTTCTGATGCTGCTAGCTCCTCCATGAAGCTTGAGAGTTCATTATAATTTGAAAGGACAGATGAAAGATATTTATATCGAACTGTCCAATGAGTTGGACAAAAGGGACGCAGATTCTTAAATGGTCCGTCACCGATTCGACTTTGAAGGTTTTTGAAGACGCCTAACCTTTTTGAATAGTTTCGTACAACATTAATTATGTCTTGTATCAGGTTAAGTGCGTTACGTCATCTGTTGATTTCCTTTATCATATCCTGCACAGTAAGACTCAAAGAATGAACCATGAAATGCACGAATTAAGTTCTCTGTTCTTCCCTCTTCACTATGGTCTGTACCCCATTAAAATCTCCAGGCATGTTCTGATCACTGTCAAAACATTTACTTTTGAAGTTAGTGATCGATAAATTGAATCTGCAGAGGACATCCAAGATTATACGGAACATTGTTTCAGACTGTGTATTCGTTGTTTCATAGAGCCCCAGAAATATTTATTTTATTTTGAGATTTTCCGTGACAATGACCCACGACCTGTATTCTTCTTTGAAATAAATAGCAATATTGTACACTAGGTCACTCAAAACAGTGTTAACGAGAATCTCGATACATTATAAACACCACAAGTAAGTAAGTTGATATTCAACTTAACTGAAATAGCGCTAGAACAAACTCTGGTATATATTTTCAAGCTGTCGTCTGCACACCACTGAGTAGGAGAGAGGGACATTTTATGGTATTTCTTTCTATCTTCCACATAGGGATGCTTTAGAATGTTAAAAGAAACCATTAGTGTCCCTTCATGTCCAGCAATTGACAAACTTGTGCATCACAATTTGATCAAAGTCTGTATTTCTTGTGCTTTTTATCCTCAAACTTTTTTGGGGGGTGCCGGGCCCCCTATAATTTTTGAGTGGGGGCCCAATGGGCTCGGGCCCCAGAGTTGGTGCCTATGTTATTCACTAAAAAAGGTTTGTATTCCTCCAAGTCCAAAGACATCTCGTCACTAAATATGGCGGTTAGTAGAGCTTTAAAATAAGCTTTAAAGTTTCTATAAATGTTTTATTAATGGAACTTAAGCGTTTAACTAATAATATAAATAAATACTAAATAATGCACTAAAATTGTTTTTGTAATGCATTGCTAGTTTATAAGCAAAATGTGTAGAAATCTTGTATTTGCTGTCATTTTCATTAGAAATTTAAAATAAAGTTGCCTTGACTTTGAAAGTAAATTCTTCACAAGGAGCGGTCGTAAAGAGCGCAAACGATGACGTTTATGATTACGTCACCATAATCTTGCCACCAGTTTGCGCTTTGTTTAGTGAATACGGAAATGGAGCAAATAATAAGGCGCATCTTTGAGAGTATCTTGGGTGCAAAGTTACGTCATTTCTAGACTTGGTCCGGAGCAGAATTGCACTAGTTAGTGAGTCCAGGCCCAGGTGTTTTAAGTTAGCGTTAAAATGCATCATGGGTCAACATACAGCCAATGAATTGCTTCGTCAATGAGACCGATTCTGCTTTATATTTTCGGCGAACGTGTGAATAAAGCTTTATCTCTACTTTGTCCATTCTGCCCGAGATCTTCGGCACGGGAGAACCAATTAAATCTCAGAACCAACCATCCCAAATCAGTGCGCGTGTGCATATGACAGTGTATGCGCTGTAAAACTAACAGCAATCAGACAGTTGCGTTGGCCGTTGTGAGGAGATTTGAAATAACCCGTTAAAGTAAACAGTGAAGCGTGTGTATCGATGTATTGGATTGTGCCACGACACAGCATTATAATTTAAAAACATCCATCGGGAGAGTATTCTAAAATATATTTATATCTACTAGAAAATAAAATATGTTGATAGTCAGCTGTTTTAAATTAGCGTTGCAATGCATCATGGTTAAACATACAACGTGTGAATTGCTGCGCTACTCAAGCAGATTCTGCTTTCTATTTTCGGCGAGAACGTGTGAATCGAGCTTTACTACTCGTCCGGGATATTCGTATATTTACACTAGTGGAACAGGGACGAGGAAAATATAAATTAGAAGAAGTGTAATTATATTTGTGGAGAGGGAGAGTGAAAAATCATTTATGAAAAATCAAGACACCCGGCTGAGATTTGAAACCTAACCTCTGAGTCATCGACAAACCAGACAAGAGACGGGCGCCTCTGCCCGCGTGACAACCAACGCGTGTTTCACCAAATATAATGAAGCTATTTTAATAATTCATACTAACTAAACCATATGTTTTGTAAACAATACTTTTGAAAAATCGTATCAATGTCGTTAAAATAATTTAATTCATAAGTATATGTTTTATTATTGGGTTAATAATAATAATACAGTGTTCTAACGCCACCTTCCTACCGTGATCAACCCAGAGATAAAATGACGGATACTAAATTCAGAGTGACGTCTCTTTGATTAGAGTCGTTTATTAACCACTGTACAGTCGTGTCTAGTAAACTAATCCATTTATGAGCGTTTAACACGCACACACTGTTAGACTGGATTGCCAGCGGAGAGATCGGGGTTCGAATCCCACTTGGGTTTACATATGGTGTTTGTATTCCTAAAGGATCGACCTCAGTGGTCTTGGGAAAAGTGATCGCCTAGGATCCGATGTTAGTGAAGTCAAATCCAAGCGGGGTCGACGGATTTTTCTTGGGCGATAAAAATCCATAAAACGTCCTTCGGAGGGGAAGTAAAGCCGTCAGTCCCATGCCGATTGTGGTATGTAATATAACTTGGGAAGGTATGTGAAAATACCTTGCCCTGAAATTTGATAGGTTCTTTCACTCTCGTTAGTAGAAATATAATCAGTCGGTTCAGAAAGTGCATGTTAAATACCTCAAATAAATAAGAACATAACAAAATCCTATAGGATTTCCCCACTCCTCCACGTTAATGAGGGTCCATTTCCTCAAAAATGCTACCATCCTCATTCCTAACCCATTAGCGTAATTAATGTATGCGCATATCTCAAACAGGTACCAGGACGGGGGGTGGGGGAAATTTGGGGGGAAGGGGGGGGAGGGGAGGATCAATGTTGATCGTAAAAAATTGTATTTTCTTAATGTTTCTTCCTACTAGAATCCTACTAAAGCTACTTTCAACTTAATTTGAAAACAGCCCGCATCGGTAGGTACGAAGACTAAAACGCAGTTTTCGTCTACTCTGGTTTGCCAGTGACGGTGGGAAGGAAGTCCGGGTTAGAATCCCGGCAGGGTGTAACGAGGACGACCTCCAGCTACAGTTCATTTAAATTCTAAATTACCTCTCTCATCTCTACCCTATTAATATAACTAATTGCGGATAGTCGTAATGAAACGCGGCGGAAAAATCAAACTAAAATAACTCGCACGTTTTATAACACAACGCACGTGTTAGAGTTTGATACGCAGCATAAGGTGAAAATAGATCCCTCGTGAAATTGGATGTCCTGTCTTGTCTCTTGGTGGTAATTTATCGATCTAAAGGCTGTCTGTTCTATTCGTATAAGAATTAAGCTGTATTAAAAAAAAATCATTCCTCGTGAAGATATCAAGAGTGTGACTAAACTTTCAGTCGAATTTATTTAGGTAGAGCTGGCTTAACGTCAACGAACTCGACGGCGGGCTACATACTCTCTTACCCGGGAGATTGGAAGGATAAAGGTTTGAATTTCATCCAGCGGGCTACATACACTCTTACCCGGGAGATTGGAAGGATAAAGGTTTGAATTTCATCCGGATTCACTAGCCCCCCCGGATAGTTTTTCATGTTATGTATCTCGCTGAGATTTTACAATCCTCTCTCAAGATTTCATTAAAAAAAACTCCATTTATATAAAGTTTTTTAAAGTATAGGTTCCAAGAAACTCCGAGCGGACTGGATTTCTTTTTCATACGTTTTAACAAACGGGTTATTTAGCAGCTTAATCTCTGGGGTAGAGAGAATGGGAGTAAAACGTCATTAACGTGAATATAAGATGGGAAAAGCACATGTGGATCCCTCTTTCCTCTTATTGGTGCACCTGGCCTAGATTAGTTAGAACCTCTACTTCCTTGTCATTGGGCTATCCAATCTATTGTGATGCCTTAGACCACCAATGCCAACGGGCAATAAGACGCGTAGCACTAAAGATATAAAAAAAGTCCTTTGTTTTTCATCCTGTCGGATATAAAACCCCGTCTGATGTTGTCCACTGTCTGAAGCGCAACGCCTCGAAGCTTCCTAGATTACGAGTCTAGGAAACGCCCCCCGCTCTTCCATGTGTCTCTCCATCACGAAAAGAAACCTACTTACGTTGGGATGCCTCTCCAGGTACATCATGTAAGCATGGATCGTCATTACGGCAGGCATGGGAAGACCTTTCTTCACGTATCTGCTGTCAGACTCGCGACGCTAACACGTAACTCGTCAACCGTTCCCATATCACATGAAGCGGGGTGACAAACCAACCACCAGCCGACACTAAGTTATACTAGGGCCTCAAGAGTCCGGCATTAAGGGAGAGAGAGCACGAGGGCAGCAGTAAGGTCGCCGAACAAAAGTTAGAATATTAAGACCGGAAGCCAACGTGGAGGAGCTCCGTCAGCCGTCATTGCTGTGCAAATAAAAACAGTAGGCCGCGTTGAAACAGAGGGAGTTGTGACCTTCATTGTCTTTGACGACATGCCCACGACCAAGAGACGACACCAACAAACAAACAAACAAACAAACATGAATAAAATAAATAATAATCGCTCAAGGGAAGTAAGGTAATGTAATCGAAACTTCGTTGAAAGAGTTTTATATCTGTTTTAGAATAGTTATTTTACGTTTTGCACCACGTAAATGATCTTAACATCCATCCGGGCTTACCGCTTTTTATTTCGTTAATGAGGTAGGGATGATGAAGGTTGCATTTAGAGAAAATGTGCCCGTATTTACGTGGAGGGAGAGTAGAAAATAATTTAGGTATAACTACCCTCAATACACCAGAGCGGGATTAGATCCCCGACCTTCCCGTCAACATCCATTCCTTTTCGAGAGTAACTCAGTGAAACTTGGCAGTCTGTTGTTTATTTTTGCAGTTTGAAGTATTTCCGAGGGCGAACGATGCGGGTAGCAAGTTATTTACATTAGCGTGTATAGGGGATGAGAATAACCACAATGATAAATCACAAATTGAGCCTCCACTTCCAGTTGAGCCGAACGAGATTCTAAGAGGCACTGGAGGTGTATTTTCTTGAGCGATTTTTCACTATCCCTTCATGCGGGTGTGGCTACAAGTATTCTAAATTCTACCTTCTTCATCCCCACTCAATAAGTGTAAGCATGCGGGTGTTTTAAACATGTAAAACACGCGTTGAAACGAAGGTAAAATCTTACACGTTGTGTTAAGAAACCATGTTTTTAATTTATTTTTATTTATTTTTAGCACCGCGTCTTACTACATATTCAGTTATACACATTTTGTACTAATTATACTTATAATTTTAAGGATTTTGAAAGTTATATTTAGAGAAGTGTACCAGCATTTGCGCGGAGGAAGGGTGGAAAACCCTTTTTTTAAATCAGCCTTAGTACACCCAACCGAGATTCGAACATTGATCTCCCCGTCATCATTAGTCTTGTCTACTGGGAGAGAAGCGCGTTAGACCACGCGGCCACCGAAGTGAATTACGTTGCCATATAAAAGCCATAAAAATTGATACTTTTAAGAATTTAAAAAAAACACTAATAATTCATGGCTTATGATTTCTGTAAAGCACCAACTCGGAATTGTGGGGATTCTGACCCTACTAAACCAACCAACATTTAATAAAAATCCTGAGTCATAAATACCCACTAGAAAATCTGGAAAAAATACTACCGCAACTTTAATCGTAATATTAGTCCAACACAGTATGTGAGAAGTTAAGTTACGGTTGATTAGGTTATAGGGCCCCTACATGATCAGTCGTACTGTCAGTATGCATCAATATTTACGAGACTGTACACGGTCAGTCCTCGTATCATTATTTTTATCAGTCTCAGCTCCTGCATGCAACGTGCAACAACATGGGTCGTGTACAGTCTATGTTTGGTACTGAGACTGAAGGAAATACTGACGAGTGCGCGCAGACTGTCAGTTCTACTGTCGGTATTACTGTCTAGTCCCGCCTAACACTTGCAAGACTGATGAACTGAGACTATTGTGACAGAAAATTCGGTCCCATCAGTATTTTAGTCAGTCCATCAGTACTGCCCCTGACTGATCGTGTAGGGGCCCTATTAAAGTCCACCGTTTACGTACATAGTGAAATCCAATGGATTCTTTTCAGGAGTCGGTGGGTATAATTCCATGAATTTAGTTATGGGCTGTCTGTTTTTAAAAGTGCCTTAATTACTAGGACTCCGTTGATACCTTGCACGATTCATGAACCCCGAATTAATCGTTTAAAACAAAATCTATATGGGTCCAAATTTGACTTTTCTACATCATCCAACATGTTATGAGAAATATCTGGAATGTTTAGAATTTAAGTTGTTAACTACCAGTCATCTGGGCCAACTTAACTATATTGTTCCCGGCATGGCCGGTGAAATTGGGGCTCCCCCTTTCATAATGTCGAGTTAACGGCATGAGGATTGGGTATTGTGTCTGTTATAGATGATTTATTTGCATCTTACTACCCGTTCGGTATATAAGAATGTACTAAATGGGTTGAGATAATGAAGGTCTAATCTAAAATGAAATGTACCCACATTTATGTAGAAGGGTGATTAGAAACCATTTAGGAAGCACCGCTCTCAGTACGTCTATTCCGGAATTTGAATCCCGACCTCTTCGTCACCAGCAAACTAGATAAGACAAGATTAACATTTAGTTCACATGCCTATCAGTGCGAGTTTGATCTAGAATTAAGTTTGTTTTAAGTCATGTAGTGGTATAATCAGTCGATTTAGAAGGAGTAAAATTTTAATACATATACGTAGTGAACAGTTTAAAAAAGAAAGATTAAGGACTAATTTATGGAGGGTTTCAGATATTCTTGGGTACAGACTGTACCAACCAAGGCAGTGAACTATTACGTCACGAAGGTTTGTGTTTAAAACAAAACCGTCGAATGAAATCGGTTGTATCTTTTTTTAAATACAAACCTTGAAACGATCAGAAAAAATAGTATTAATATGTTCTTTGGAACATCTCTTTCGTGATGAGGTCGTCAACAAAATTATTGGGCAATGGACGCACGGGGTTTGGGCGGAGGGAGGGATCAGAATTGAGGTGAGAGTCCTTAAAATATGTCAGAAAGAAAACAATAAGCCTAGTTTTTGTGGGCAAAATCATTAAGACATTGCTCGACCCGCTATAAAACACATTGTCGGTTCTATTTCGGAAAGAGTAAAAGTATATTTTTTACGTTATTCCAGAGGTACAAGAGATTTGGAGTTCACTACTATTGCTGTAACTAGGCTAAGGCTGTGAATAACGCTTATCTTGTGTTAATAAACTGAAAAAATAGTGGCGCTTAAGATTCCTTTTAAGAACAGGGGAATTTATCAGTATCAAGCTTGATTGGATGTTTTAAAATTCCCTGATTTTTCAAATTTTCTATACTAAAAAGATAGATTTCCCCATAATTGTATGTTCAAATAAATAAAACAATAACTTATCCTTAGTCATTTTTTTTTTTCAAATAAAATTCTTGACAAGAATTATTGAAGACAAAGTTAGTACATTTTGCAAGATTGAATGAATAGAATATAGTAGTTTGCACTTAATCTGTGATGATTTGACACCTTTTTTGGTTAACCAACCGTTCCGGTTTGACCGGGACTGTCCCGATTCGGACTCCAAAATTCCCGGTCCCGGGCGTCTTCTCCCCGGGACACTGGTCTCGGTTTTCAGTGATGAGCGCTGAAACGGAAAAACTTACGTTGAATTTCTACTCTCGTTTCTCTATTTCTTTGGTCTCTAGTCTCAAGTCAGAGTTTTAGTTTCTCTTGTCGCTCAGCGCATACCAACCGGACTGATAAGAGGAATCAAGTGTAATGTGAGCTTAATAAAAGCAGAGCTTCAAGTTAGGGTTAACTTTCAATTCTACCACTTTGTAATGGAAAATAAAGATAAAAACTGCAGGTAGCTCAACAAAGTATTTTTGGAAAAGATAATTGCATTCCTGCAATATAATATAGATTCATAAATTTCTTGATTTGTGCCTTATATAGAGTGGTTTTGCATCACCCTGTATGTGTATTCCCCTCCCCACACTACCCACACTCCCCACACTCATCCAGTAAAAGGATGAGTAGATAACAGGTTGGCTCTCTGAAAAGTTGGTCACCTTACTTCCTACCTTCGTACTTTTGAAATTATTGCAAACCTATATAGTATAAATATAATTTCCTGGGCTTTTTTTTATACATTAATTTTCCGTGTCACACTAAATTCCCTAACTTTTCCAAGTTAGTATCAAGCCTTAATACACAACTTACACACTAAATTAACAAAGGAAACACTTAGTTCTCGTGCCAATAACCATACAACAGGATCGGCCCTTAACGCACAGTATTTCAAAGTATGTGCTCAACCAGCAGCTATGCATAGTTCCGCTTGCCGACTAGTAAACGTATTTATATAAAATAAACATAGCGGCTGATGGCGCACATTTCGAACTAAGACTTTGACATAATGTGCTTTTGAGGCCGGTTTTATTTGTGAGAGAGCCTACTGGACCTGAATACAAAACACATCCCAACACAAGAGAGTAATAAATTAATTGACCGGCACCACTGGGAACGCGGAAAAAAAAAAGCGTCAGCCTCATCTTGTATGGTTTGCCATAGGTTTGTAATAGGGAGGTCGGGATTAGAGTCCCTGCAGGATGTAACGAGATGGGTTTATTTCTTAAAATGGTTTCCCCAATCTTCCTTCAAATAAACGCGGGTGCACTTTTTAATATTTTACCTTCCTCATTCCTGCACCATTAGTGTAATTATTCGGATATTCCAGACGGGTGGTAAGACGCGTGCAGAAGTGAAATAAATAGAGTGTATGGGCGACAATATCTGTAATCGAACCTAAGGCCGCCACTTAAACTTGTATCCACTCGGCCATGAGAACAAATTACACTGACTAATATTATGGTGGAGGAAGTACAAAACTATGTTCGTTTGAAAAACTAATGAAGAAATAATAAATTATGTAGGCTATAGCTAAACCTGCAGTTTAGTTATAGTAGGATTCTGGTAACAAGGACCTTTTAGAACATACCAAGGACCTTTTAGATCATTATGGGGTCAAAATTAATAACATTTTACTTTAACATTAGAATAGTTTCATAGGTGTAGCCGAGTTCCATCGTAATGGACTGGCATGCTAACCTTTGACTTGTGTAGGTTACGGTGAAGGCCGTAATCGGGGGCGGAGTTTGGAGGTTCAACTCCGCCCCCCCCCCCCACCGAAATTTTATGAACAAAATTATGTGGTTTTATTTATGATTCAAACAATATCAAAATTAAGATGCAAATACAAATTAGGGGGCTGTGTTACCATAAAAAGCACTTCAGATAGCTTCTAGAAATGTTTATCATTTAGAATTTCTTTCTAGCCTTCAGTAATTGGGGGATATGCTCACAAAAACCCCCTGAAATTATTGGTTGGCTACGGCCTTGGTTACGGTGAGTTTCGAATCCCGTCCGTTTGCAATAGGAGTGGTTTTCTACCATTGGGCTTTTAAATGCGATTGTTTATTCATCCTCAAGTGGACACCCTTAGCTGAATGCTGGTTTGTTCATTCAAAATTCACCTTTGTTATCCTGCGTCTTTAGAATGGCTAAGCCGCAACCAACCCGAAAGGGCAATTAATACGCGTAGCAAATATTTTTTTAAATAACTGTTCGTGAGATGTTCACATCTCTACCGAGAAAACTTTTAGGAAGGTCGTATGGTACCGGTTCGAAGAACTTTCCCTTGTGAGCCCCAAGGTACAAGATCACTGGTTTGGAAACACCTAATAAGGTAAAGTGAGTTGTCTCTTGGCAAACAGATGGACGTGACGGTCGATGACACCACTTCCAATACAGACATGTCGTTAACAAGCCTCTCCCCTTCTACGACAAAATGTCGAAGGCAGGTGGAGTGCAGAGGTGGCTACAAAGATTTAATTAAAAAATTCCCCGACTTTTCCAGAAAATATGTATCAAATTTTCCCTGACTTTCTCTGTCCAGTATTTCATTATGAATGACAATTTTCCCAATAATTCAAAATTAAATTAAAAAATTCTCCGAATTTACCGGGTTTTCCAGATCATATTTTTTTAATATTCCCTAACTTTCTTTTTCCAGTATTATTTATGAATGACGATTTCCCCATGACAATGTTTTTTTTATTAATTCTAACAACTACCTAAACATCAAACTTTTTAAAGTTTTTTTCCCGGTATTACTTGTGATGTTGTAAGAATGTTGTATAAATAATTAAAACTGTATAACCATCACATATTATAATGCCATATAATATAGGCAGTACATTTTGTGAATATGTGAGAAATAAAATCTCTCAACTATGTTTTAGTGTTTAGGTGCTAATGTATGTTGGAAATCTCTGGGGATGTAACCAGGTGTTCATAAAACTATGATGGAACTGTCCGGGTATGCAACCAGGTGTTCATGAAAATATGTTAGAACTGTCCGGGTATGCAACCAGGTGTTCATGCAACTATGATGGAACTGTCCGGGTATGCAACCAGGTGTCCATGAAACTATGATGGAACTGTCCGAGGATGTAACCAGGTGCCTATGAAACTATGTTGGAACTGTCCGGGGATGGAACCAGGTGTTCATGAAACTATGATGGAACTGTCCGGGGATGCAACCAGGTGTTCATGCAACTATGATGGAACTGTCCGGGGATGCAACCAGGTGTTCATGCGACTATGATGGAACTGTCCGGGGATGCAACCAGGTGTTCATGCGACTATGATGGAACTGTCCGGGGATGCAACCAGGTGTTCATGCGACTATGATGGAACTGTCCGGGGACGGAACCGGGTGACCGTGTACTCTTCCAGCTTAGCCACGACAGTCTTAACGCCGCACTGAGCCAAGGTGAGCAGCCCTACCAAGTTAATTGAACAGGTGGTGAGCAAGAAACAACAAAAATAACTTGAATTAGAACACAATCATTATTCATACCTGCTTCATGAAGGCCGTTTACTTATGGGCGGCAGAGTTGTGAGTCGATTCGCTCCACAGATGCCTTAGGGACGCAGCCATAGCACGTTTATATGTCGGGGAATCTTTTCAAATGAGAGTAGATTAAGTGGAAATGAGCATGTGGATCCCACCCTATTTTTTTTTTACAAAAAAATTCTTGTTTTTCCTTAAGACACTCCCATTTTCTCATACACTTGAAAGATGTAAAAAAAGAATGAAATTCAATTTTTTAAATGTTAGAAAAAAACAGCACCGCATATTTCTAGAGACTATTTTTTGTGTCACTAGCATAGAGCTAGTGATAGTTATTTTCTATACTGATACGAGCACTACATTGCTCATTTTTAGCGTCTCTTTGATTTCGATGTAACAATGTGTTTTTACATTATTTGTATCTGTGTTGCTGACTAAACGATTCTTTCTTGATTAGATTAGATTTAATAATCTCTTTCATACCATTTAATTCAACATTAAGGGCCAGTTTCATAGTCAGATTTAGTACGCCTAAATTGCGAGTCGATACTAAATACAGGACGACACCTACCTAGAACAAAATGGAATGGGCCAATTTCGTATATGAAACTGGCCCATTCCATTCAGTTTCAGGTAGGTGACGTCTTGTATTTAGTATAGCGCCGCACTTGAGGCGTACTAAAATCTGACAATGAAACTGGCCCTAAATATTCTTTTATTTGAGGTATCTAAAGTGTACTTGGACTACTTACTAAGCCGAATAATTATATCAGCTTATAAACTAGCTTAAATATAGAATAGACACAACATACAGCTCCCGGCAGTTAATCATCACTGTGAAAGGGAACCCCCACAGTTCAACAATGATACATTTTTTCGCAATTGCGGGAGTTGAACTCGGGATCCTTGGTTCGGTAGGTTTTAAACATATAAATTAACTATTTTGAAGTCATTTACTTAATCTATGGCATTGAGAATTTGAAAGTTCATTGCCGCACTCACAAAAGTACGCCACCTATTCCTATCTTGAGCTAGTTCTATCCAGTCCACCTCATTACACCCTATCTCTCTTTCAGGTTCATTCTAATGCTATCCTCCCATCTGCATCTAGGTCTCCCCAATGCTCTCTTCCCATTGGGTTTGCCAGTCAGTAGTACCCTGAATACGGTTCTAGATCCTCCCATTCGCGCTGCATGTCTTGCCCAACGTAATCTACGAGACTTGATCATCCTATAGCCTGATTTTAGTTGGAAGGACAGTAGAAAAAATTCTAACATATTTCTTTGCGGCCAACAGTGATAACATTTTATAGTATATTATTTGTGTTTTTATAGGTAGGGCTATTGATAATATCTATCAAAAGTGATGGCTGCAGATAACATGACGATGTATGACTGTATTAAAATTGTTTTAGTAACTAGCTTCTACTGTTCTTCCTACCAAAATCATACTATAACAATGTCTTGTGATGAGAACAGGGTATGCGATTCTGCATTATGTAATCTCATCCACTCCCCAGTATCCTTATCCCTTTTTGGCCCAAAAGATGTTTGAATCAGCGTGCTTAGCTCTTCAGTTCACTTTTTATTCCAATTTTTAATATTGCAGTTATATATCCCAAATTCAACCACATTCCAGTGCTCTTATAGTTAGTTAGTTGTTTTTAAATTCCGTGTGTTTTAACGGGTTTTTTTTCAGAGTGAAAAAAATCCTTTGGTTTTCCCGGTGCTTAGCAACCCTGACGGGTTAACGTGAATTCCATCGTTTGAAGATTTTATGACCCCAAGCTTCTGTATAAGTTCCATCACGTATTAAAATTGTTTTTAAAAAATTTCAATTTTATTTTAACGTAAATCCGTAAGTCTAAAACTTTTAATAACTTCGTAGGTTAAAAAAAATCAAAATAAATTTGTCATAGTGTAGAGTTTTTAAATTTTAAAATGAATTAGGCTTATGTTGTTTTTTTGGGGGAAATTGATGTTCATATAAGCAAATCAAGACGAATAATCAAAGAGTTATATAAATAAGACAAAAAATCGTTTCTGCATTAGGGCCTACGTTATTGAAATTATTTCTTGTAGGTATGACTTTATACTTGAATCGAAAATTAAGGTATTCATGTTTAAATAAATGTTTGAAATGCAACGAAATTGATGTCAACATTAATATTTCATTTGATTAATTATTCTTTATCTAATGGTGGATTCTAATGACGGGACGGAATTAACATCAAAGCTTATAAATATGGAAACGGGGAAGGCCAAAACGACCTTGACAAGTCCCCATTGCTCTGTGCTGTAAGGAGTGTAAGGTTGACTGACAAAATGTTTCCCAAATCAATAAAGCTCACTCAACTGTTTTTTTTTATTTCCGTGCATCGCGTCCTACTATACCCTATCTACGGTAGGAGTGTAGGTAAGTGACAGATGGCATAAGGTTCTTTATTACAAGTATTACTAGAAAAATAACTAATGTCTTCGCCCCTTTCAGTCGATGTTTGCAATAAAGAACCTTCTGCTATCTGTCACCTACACTCCCACCGTAGATGAGCTACACCTGTCCATGATATCCGCGCTTAGTTACGCTAGTGTGGTAGGAATAGCGAAGAAATGGGAGAAGCCATTGAGGGCAAACCAACCTCATTATAGCCGGCCGGGATTCGAGACCCATAACTGGCAAGCTAGACTAGACGAGCCTGATATATTTTTTTTAGCACCGCGTCTTACTACACGTTCGGGTTACACGCTTAACGGCTTATGCACTAATTGCGCTAATGAGTTTAGGGATAAGGAAAGTTATTTTTAGAGGAAGTGTAACCGCATTTGCGTAGAGTGAAAAAAAAACATTTGAAAAAAATACCTAAGTAAACTCGACCAATATTCGAAATTCAATCTCCCTATCATCGGTCAACTAGACGACTGAGAGAGTAGCGCCTTAGACCATGCGGCCAACTAAGTGGGTAGCTGAGATTTAATCTGCGTGTTCACCGTTATGTCTTTAAGCATCTTAAGAAAATAAACATGTCGCTTAGATTGTTTTTATAACGTGTACACCTGTGTCCACGGAGTAAGAGCAGCATTCACAGCTTGAATGAAGAGAGGATTAAGAGGAACCGACCCGCGCCGGTGGACACGCGGTCTTGATGTCAAGCTCATTTAGTTTGGTTTGGCGGGGACGTGAGTTCAGAGTTCGAATCTAGTCTGGGTATTTTGAGGCTTTTTTCCTTCCAAGATGGTTTATCAGTCTCCCTCCACACAAATGCGGGTACATGAGCTATACATTCCTTATTCATACCACATTAGTACTAATTAGTATAGCCTGGAGAGAGGGTGAGACGCGGTGAAAAAACAAAACGAAACCGCATTATAATAAGTTGCTTGAAGGGAACTCGGCCTTAGCTGTTGGCACGGTCATTGTACTCTCAAACTTTGCTTTCTGACGACCGAACTCTTATTAAAGATCTTGGTTTCATTCCCTTAAAAGCTTAAGGAGATTTTAATTGCCCTATTATTATTTAAGGCCTAAGTGTTTTGGGTCATTCCATATGAGTTAACAATAAATTAGGTTAATTTAAAAACACAGGTCAAGGAGGATGAATGTTAAATAAATGCACTAGTATTCATTTTACGAAGAGGATTGGAAAGCCGAACTGATAGGTGCTATTGATTCAAACCACATGGAGAAGGGGGCAGGGGTAAACAAGCGATCCGGAGTTCACTTAAGTGTGGCTACGAGCGTTTGATAACGTTGAAAACCCGATCTTGCCAGCTTTCGTGCCACGCGACGACTACATTTTAACCAGCGCGGAATTCGAACCAGTATCTTAGAGGTTTATAAGGATCGTATTTATAGTCTAGTATAGTAGTCAACCAAGTTCATATCATAGAATAACCAACAGTTCAAATCAAATAGCGGAGTGATTGACGTCCAAATCTTGATTATATACACGACCCTAAAACACAACTTCTAAACACCGGCCGAGATAGGAATGAAAAAGTTCTTGCAGTTAAAACTTGACTCGTAATAATTTAAACCTAACTAATTATATAAGAATCAAATCTTTTAACTGAAAAGCCATTTATAAGGAAACGCAGCATTGTATTACGGTACAAGTGACAACATCTGACCTAGAGAGAAAAAAAATTGAATCAATAGCTAAAAAAACAAACAAAAAAAACATGCAGACTATAAAAACAACATACAATAAACCTGCTTCAATGTCCGAATGGCGGCTTAGTTGGTCGATCGCCTTGGTGATCAATTAAGAAAGAGTGAGAGAAAGAAAATTAATAAGAGGTTTGCAATGCACCTGCACACAACCGTTCTTAACTGGACTTAAAGCGAGGTTACCACATGCAATGATTATTGGCGCCAGGGGTATGCCAGTTTAATGGCGCCAGTTTGTGTTTCCACATTCATCAATCAGTTTTCTACTGGCACAGTATTCAACATGGCGTCAACTGCCGTAGTTAATGCAAGTATTGATGTCGTAGTGCAAATCGTGTCTTTAGAACTCCAGAAAAAATTAAAAAGAAAGTAGTGAAAGCATAGATTATGGGTTCGTAAATGGATTTCAAATACTACGTATTTTGGCCTTTGAGCGCTTAAGACTAAATTCTGTTACTGCATCGGACATAAACTCGACTATTTTTCTCAGTGCCTCGTCTCTTTTATTTCTGTCTTTATAAATGAAGAAATTTTGTGGTTACACAAGCATGGATACTGTTCATATGCCTCAGAGGAGCATTATTATATATTTTGTTGGTCATTTATTTTCTAGTGTCGCCATCGTTCGTAAAAAAAACTATTAGCAATTTAAACACTGTTTGCAAACAAACAAGATACTGGCGCCAAAAAGTTCAATTGATCCCTACTTTACTGGCGCTATGATTAGTGGCGCCAGTCAGACGGCGCCAGTTGAATTTACATGTTTCCATATGCCACTAAACTGGCGCCAGTCGAGTGGCGCCAATAATCATTGCATGTGGAAACCCCACTTTATGCCGGGCCAAACATCTGCATTCTAGAGTACCTATGTATTTTGATTTGTGATTTGTATTATTTTCTATCGATATAATAAATATTTATTACTACACTTTTTTGATAAATTTAGTTTTCCTATTTTAGTTTAATTATTTTGTTTCAATGTCTAATCACTAAAACTTAAGCTAATAGTAAACCTTGGTCATAAAACCAACAAATAAATTACTAAATAGGCCTGTAGACGTCCCTTACATAATGATTGGCCGGCTAGATCACGTGATCCCCTTCGTGTAACGTTCACTTAACGTGAAAGACCTCCCAGGACATCTATTAAGTTAAGTTAAATGCAAGTGAACGGTTAACTGCGTCGTGATCGCTTCCATTTAAAAACACGAGAAGAACCTTTACGTTAAGTCACGTTAAGTTACGTTAAGTTAGCCCTAAGTGAACGTTTAAAGTTGACTGTGATCCCGGCATAAAGTCAACACAACACGATAGTCAGAGTAAGAATAGACGGTAGTAGCTGTAGTGTGGTATTTTTCGTTTCTTATTTGATTTTAGTAAATGCGTGTTTTGTTTTATTTATAGTGAAAATTGACTTGACCCGTTTCGGTGGCCACGGGGCTAATAACGCGCTACTCTCATGCTGAGCTAGACTGCCGAAGACGGGGAGATCAGGTTTCGATCTAAGTCGGGTGCACCGAGGGTGGTTTTTCCTAAATGATTTTCCACTCTTCCTCCACACATATGCGGCTGCATTTCCTCTAAATTAAGCCTTCCTAATCCTTAACCCATTAGTTTAATTAGTATATAGGCGTATAACCCGAACGGGTAGTAAGACGCGGCGCTAAAAATAACCTTGACTTGATTAGTAAAAATGATTTCATCTAAATGACCGAAAACCTACCTATTCCATGAAGAATAGAAAAATGATTTATTTTTTACGATGTCCAGAGATAAATGCTTGTGTTTGACATGCCATGCTTGTGTTGCGGTGTCAAAGAAGGACCATCCAGAGATATATTTTTTACGATGTCCAGAGATAAATGCTTGTGTTTGACATGCCATGCTTGTGTTGCGGTGTCAAAGAAGGGCCATCCAGAGATATATTTTTCGAGCCTTCATAATAAGAAATATGAACGTGACTTTTCACCTAAAAGTGAACTACGGAAGATTAAAGTGAAATAACTGAAATCTTTGTTGGGAGCATAGCAAAATGTTTGCTAAGCCTGTTGTACAGTCAAAGCAGCAACTGAGGCATCATTTCGTATTATAGATATTTTAGTGAAACATAATAAACCTTTTCTTCAAGGTGGTGAAATCGTGAAGCAAGCTTTTCTTGAGGCCGGTGACGTTTTGTCCAGTGAATTTAAGATTAAAGTTGAGATTATGAAACCTTCTAAAAACATGCCACTCTCGCCAATACGTTACGCGACGCGTATAAATAATGGGTGGTGATTTACTAAACAAACTGGAAAAATGCACCAGTAATTGTAGTTATTTCTCGCTTAAGTTCAATGAATCAAATGACGGGGTGGATACTTGTCTATTAATCGTGTTCATAAGAATGGTGTTCCCCGAAATGAGCTACAAGGAGTTTCTAACCATGATCCCTGTCAAACTACTAAAGGCGAAGATTTTTACCAGCTTTTTTGTCAGCTGGGTTAAGAAAGCAAGCCTCCCTCTCTGGAAGCTTGTATGTATTACAACCGACGGGGCACCAGCCTTGGGTTGGTCGAAATAATGGGTTTCTTGTACTCTGCTACTGTTTTTTTAATGGCTTTTACATCTTTTCACTGTGTTATTCATCAGAATGCATTTAGTGCTAAAGTAATAAACATGAAAAGAAAGATATTATGGACGTCACTGTAAGTTAACTCAGTACGAGCAGGAATCTTACGAAGACGACTTTTTAGAAATCCACTTGAGGAAAATGAGGCAGAGTATGAAAACTTGCTGCTACATACAGTACTGATGTAAGGTGGCTTATCCGTGAAGAAATCGTAGAAAGATTCCAAGCTTTATTGCTTGAAATAATAGTGTTCTTGAACTCGGTTGGAGAAAGCCACCCTAAGCTACATGACACATCTTGGTTAAGCGACTTAGCTTTTTTGACTGATCTAACCGCTCACTCCAATAACTTTAACCTTAAACCCTGAATTTCAGGGGAAGGACGAAAGCATTATTGAATTAGTTAGCTGCACAAATTCTTTCAAGTCAAAATTGCTACTTTTAAAATAACCGCTTGAAAGAGAAAATTGACAAATTTTTCATAGCTTAGAAAAAGTTGTAGAAAAGGAAGATAGCTACACTTGTGAAATATTTTGTAATGAGATACAAAAACTTTGGCAAGAGATGGAGAGACGGTTTCAAGATGTAAAGCAGTTTGATCCCGTATTGGTTTGTAAGTAATTCCCATTTGCTGAAAAGAACGTTGAATGAATTTCCGAATCGGTCTCTTCCATTTGTAACATGAGTGTTTCAGATGTGGAGGAAGAGATAATAAAACTGCAATCTGATATCCTCATGAAAGCAACTTCTGGGCTCTACTTCACGAATAAACGTACCTTTGTTTGAGGTCCATTGCTCTTCGTTTGACCGCGTTTTTTGGTTCAACCTACCTCTGCGAATCAGCTTTTTCTCAAATGAAGATTATAAAATCGAAATATCAAAGCTGCCTGACATGAACATTTACAATCCTGCCTTCGTTTGTGTTTGAGTAACTATGAACCCTCATCCAACGAAATATCTGAAGCTATGCAGTGTCATGCATCAACTTCAAAGTGACGTATTTAAATGAGAAAATGCTTTTTTCAGTGAAATTATATTGTAACGAGTTACAAGTAACAAGCTCGATCAAATGGGTGAGTATTCACCGTCTGCCCTGTTGAACACTAACACCGGAGCACATGTGCCATGACCTCCTCTCCCTAACACACAATTCCACGGGCTAAATGCATATATGATTCAAATGTCTGCTCATGAAGGAAGCCACACCCAGGAAGAACATGTGATGGCGAATCCACGCGTCTAGTCTTCGTTTCCGCTGCCTGGAAAGTTCTAGTGCTTTCTACAAGTTCCTAGAGTGTCCGCGATCCTTCCCATCGCTGTTCTGTCTCCTCCCTTCAACTCCATTTTCCCCTCCTTTTCCCCCTCTCTCTGTGAGCATGTCAGGGTTACGTGCTTGCTATATATTGTGGTGGTTCGTTTTTATCATCACTCATTGTATCACTGGCTTTCTAAGGTGAGAGCGCCGAATTTAGCTTAGACTTATATTTATCAAAATTCTATTTAGACTTAAAACGAGGGAAATATCTTCAAAATTATTGGTTTGGGCTTATAAACTTTAATTGTTAACATTGGGATGGTTTTTTTGGGGGGTCCTACATGGTTAATTTGTAGCCACGATTTATTTCTACTTAATTGTTTGAAGAACCAAATCTTTGTTCATAAGTGAACCTTCTTTCTATTCTAACTTTGAGTTGCGTTCTTACCGCCTTTCTGTGTAGTCGTTTGCATCATTAGCAAACTGATATATTTCAGGGATGTTGACTTTGACTGCATTTTCTTTTATTATTATATGGGGAGCAATCACTTGTTGTATGTAACTGTGGTTACCTTGGCTGCCTTAAGCGGTGCAAAAGGAAGATGACCGCCGTAAATTTGTGTGGGTTTTGTATGAGTCTATCTCTATGGGATACATTGCTAGACGGGGTACTTAATTCGACTCTGACTCTATTTAATGTATAATGCATGCTAACTTATTAGAGGTAGTAAGACCTTTTTTGATGTTTAACTTTATTTCACGCTGCCCAATTACGTCGTTACAGAGCATTAGCGCAGGAGGCGGGCATACATTACTATGAATTTATTATATGATCTGGGGATCCTTGTCATTACTGTGCCCGGGGTATTTACGCCACTATTGGCGGGCTTGATTGATATTATTGTCTTTACCTTAGAGTACTCTGGGATATTTTTTTTCTTAGCATTGTAATGTCTTTGTGCAGTATTAATATCCTTATCTTTGGGTTGTCTTGTGAACTTCGTATATTTACGGCGTCTTCTCATTTATTTTGGCCTTAATAGTCCAGGACCTGGCTGTAGTCCTGTAGGAAAGTTTGAGTAGGGAGATTTTTTCTTTGGGAAACCTTAGTAGGTGTCTTAGTAATTAATTTTGACTTGGATGGACATCCGCCATCCGGTACATTTTCCGGCTATGACGTAATCAAAGATGGCGGCCGCTCGATCACAAAACTGCTCATATCTCTGTTAATACTAGCTTGATTTGCATGAAAATTGGGTTAATATGGTGTAATTATCATATATAATGTGAATATTAATTCCTTGTTAACTTTTTTTAAACTTTTTATTATTATTAAAAAAAATTCCTTGACATATCACTCAATATGATATATTTTGCAACAAATTCGATACTACTTTTGAAGAAGTATAAGTAATAATTAAAATATCATGATACCATTAATAAAGTGGTATTATATTATCATAAAAATGAATATTTACAAACAGTGATTATATTAAAACATGTTCAAATTTTATCTAATAAGGATTTTTACAAGTTGAATCCAATCCCATAACACTTTCACACTTACAGAAGGAGCAACAGGTTACTTCATTTTCCCTACAAATGCACGAGGATTTGGCACATTTTAAACAATTACATGCTCCAATAAAATCTTTGGGATATTTCTTTAAGTTATTTTCTGGCATCAAACCATATTCTATCCCTTCAAAACTAAAATCGCAGGGGTCTAAGCGAACAACCATGTCATTAATACATTGTTGCTGAAAGTATGTGTGGAAATAAGCTCTCAACAAATGTCCTCTAGTACTTTTACTTGTAGATAGCAAATCATCAATGTCCGTATTCTTCCCATTATGATACAGCCACAATCTGAGTTCATCTAAAGATCTGCAAGATGATCTTTCCCGTAATAACTGCACTAAGTATTCTGTGCCAGTGACGTACGAGCTATCCTCCCCACCACTTTTATCAGGTGCGCGCGCAGTGGTCTGCCGAGCTTGGGGTTGGCACAATTCTTCTGCAGGTTTAAGATTTTTTTTCTTTGTCTTTCCAGTCAGGTGATACCTCAAAGTTCTCTAAATATGCTGTAGATGCACTATTAAGAGCTGCTTTCTTGGTACCAAACTTGCTGGTGTAATCTGCTCCAGATAGTGCATGGATGGCTGGAAGCAAAGAGCATAATTTTTTACCCAGTTTTTGATAAATAGTATGAACGGGCAAAAGTCACGTGGAATCACCAAATCTAGTGCGCAGTCACATTTCTTGTACACCAACTCGATGTAGAGTAGTCCAGTGAAACAAAGCTAAAGCCATTATATCAGTGTCAGCACTAACAAGAACGATTTTAGTAAACCCACACTGGAATCCATGTTTTGAATTAATCATTATTCTATAGTCAGCTTACTCTAGTGACAAACAATTAATCTCTGTGTGATCTACTTGCTTTCCATTTTGCACAGATGTACAATTGAAATATATCTCATCTTCATCACCATAAAAGGCACTAAAGGTGTGATTGGTAGTACATGGTGTTTGAGTCAAAGAAGCTATAACTTTATTGGCAATGAACTCTTGTAAGAACAGTTTGTTCCTTGATAATCCCCAGAAATTGCTGAGTTGAACAGGTAATGGAACCTCTTTAGAGATGTGGGCAATATCTATAACAATGTCCCCACCTTTCCTCTGTAATCTCTCAGCCTCTTTCGGTGATAATTTGTGATAACGGTCAAAAACATAATCGACTCTTCCACAGTTCTTTGTGATGCCCCGAATATATGAATAGAAAAGCAGAAACTTCTCCCCCAAAGGTTTTATTTTCATTCGTCATAGCTTTTAAGGAATTAATGATACCCACCACATAACAAGTTTTCTCATCAGACTGGAACAGGCTATCGTCATTGTTGCTGCTATAAGATGTTTCTAGCCCTTTTAATAATGCACTTTTTTGGGGTTTTGTCAATAACCCGTAATCATCAAACAGGTATAAGTTATCATATAGTGAGAAAGACATTTTTCTGTATATTTGAATATGTAGATAACGACAGTTGATTTGTCTCCTTTTCCTGGGGGGAGGAGGGGTCAACAAGATGAGGAACTGAGTCGGCGCCCTAACCGTCAGGAAGGGGAAACAAAAAAGCTTCGAGTTCCTCCTTCACAGTTTGAATTTGCCAAGCTCCCATTGGTGCAAATTCAATTTAATTTTTAATTTAATTTTAGCACCGCGTCTTGCTACCCGTTCGGGTTATACGCTTAAGTACTAATTACTAATAGATTAGGAATTGGGAAGGTTGAATTTAGAGGAAGTGAACCCGCATTTGCGTGGAGAGTAGAAAACCATTTAGGAAAAACCACCCCCAGTTCACCCGACCGAGATTCGAACCTCTATCTCCCCGTCCTCGGTGGTCTGGCATCAACACGACTGGCGCGTAGGAAGGTAATGACCAGTAAATAGCGGTCCAACCGAGGTATAAAGTAGGGTTGGACCGAGCAAACAAGAGACTCTTGTTAAAAAAACATCCGGTAGGACTCGGGCGAACCGTGTGACGCTCGGGTGCAATAATTGTGGGAGGACTTATTTATAATATAGTATCAATACTATTTTGTTGAGCATTCAAGTTGATACTCAAATTATAATTTACTTAATCAAGTGTAGTGTGTTAAAAATAATATTACTAATTCATGGTATCAACGGTGTAAGGCATAATCTACGATATATTAAATATCAATTAACTCAACGCAATAACAGTCTAATCCTTTATTAACCACCCTATACTTTCAATATTTTAACGGCCGAAAATAAGTTCTAAAAAAGTATCGTAATAATAGATCATACCGAAATAGCTCCTGCATATCATATCCACGAACTTGAGCTATTTGTATCATACAGTGAGCTGAACTGTTTTACTTCTTTTTGCTAGATATCTCTGTAAGACCAGTGCTTTCAGTAAACACATTTGTTATTCCCCTTCCACGATCATATCTAGTTAAACAACCAAGCAAAATTTAGCCATGTGAAATGCTCCCAAAACAAATACAATATTTTTGAGCTTATCTCTATTGCTTAGCTGGACTTCACGTGCAATAGCGTATACACCTTCGTCACAGGCTAACGGCAACAAAAACGCTTGACAGATCCTGCAATTCACAAGTACGAGTGAAGACATAATCTTGTAGGCACAAAGTGGCTTTTAAAACCTCCTCAGCTCTTGGGTGCTCACTTATTCTATACTTATCGTAAATGCGATTATGTGATTTCGGGTTACAGATAATACATAAACTGTCTCGATAAGTAACTCCTGCTTGAGGACTGTGGTGATGTGCTCGTTTCCTTCCAGATTTCCTATCTTTATCTTAATTTTCCAAACTTTTTCTCATTTTGAAGCTTTAAAAGGGACTTCTTATGACAGTATTGTTTGTAGCATATGGTCATATGGTAGTAAAACACTGCTTCCTCAATTAATGAATTCAAACTGCTAGTAACACTGTCATTTCGCACTGTCGCAGTTGCCCTGATTTTTTCTCTTCCATTTTCAGTACTTAACACACTATCGTCACTTTTATTACATATGATGCATGGTTTTTCATCTTGTTTAAAGTCTGTTAAACTGTTTTTGACACACTAGACAATTTTATGACATCCATCTCTTCATTTCATTTCCACAACCTGAAAAAAATAATTAATAAATGAAAGTTAGGCAATTTAGTATAAGTATCCAATAATTCGACTGAAACCCCTTCCATTAGCTTCATAAAGGTCAAATTAGCTAACAGTGCAAGTTTCATACAATTTGGTCAAGTATTAACAGATATATGAGCAGTTTTATGATCTAGTGGCCGCCATCTTTGATGACGTCATATCCGGAAAATGTACCGGGTGGCAGATGTCCTCCCGACTAAAAAAATACTTATTAAGACACCTACAAGGCATCCCTGAAAAAAAAACCTCCCTACTCAAATTTTCCTACAGAACCATAGCCAGGGACAGGACTATAAGCGGTTGGTGAACTAATTTATATTTATGGGGACGCCTTATTCAATATTAAAGTCTCTCACTTTAAATTCTAGTCTATTTTCATAATAATGGAGTAATATGTTTAGAATTTAAAGTTGGAGAATTTAAGTCTATTTTCATAATAAAATGGAATAATATGTTTATATTAAAGCCTCTCTCTTTAAACTCTAGTCTATTTTCATATTGACGGAACATTATGTTTAAATTGAAGTATCTTTCTTGGAACATGTTATTCTCTGGTCTCCTTGACTGTTATTTCTCACGCTTCCGTGCAAGTGAAGGTAGTTACAATATATTGTAGCAATGTAGTTTAGTGAAAAACTTGGTTTTAGTGAAAGAATTATGTTTTTATATGCGACTTTATTTTTCTATTGAAACAAACAATATCAGCCTATGGTTTCGTAGTAGATCGCAAAGGATTTTTTCTTTTCAGGAGTAGATCACTATATCCAAATATCTGGCCACTCCTGCTCTAGGGCGTCACTCACGTGTTATACTGGCCCGCTAAAGGTAGAGAGATCGGGGTTCTTATCCCGGCCGGGTCTAATGAGGACTTTTTTCCTCAATTGTTTCCCACTCTTCTTCCACGCAAATGCGGGTATATTATCTCTATTATGTTTCCTTCCTCATCTCTACCCATTAGAGTAATTATCATATACATGTATAACCTAAACAGGTTAATTATTTTTGTAGAAGCCATTGTTCAATTGTTATCTCCAATTCAAAACATCCAGTTCTGTGAACGCAGGCATATTCTGAGTGAAGGTTAAAAACGCCAACGTAATCGAAGCATACATTATTACTATTGATGGATCGTAAGACGATAAAACAGGGCTAACCAAACTTTCGAACAAATATATATATATATTTTTCTTTCTTTCAAGCTTTCATTGGTGGTCACGACATCTAAGACGTCAGTCTCGCAATAGAACGGATTGTCATTGACGCGTCAAGGTTCAAATCTCGACCGGGTATACTAAGGTTGAATTTCCACACATAATTAATCACTGTCGTTTTCATATCCTTTCTCCACAAGTGTGAGTGCACTTTCTCGATAAAAAACTTTCTCGCCCGTGTCCCTTAATTAAGTAGAGAAAAGCCACTGTGTTTAACCTTAAACGTATTAATTATATTTATTTATTTATATATATAAAACCACGTCTTACTACTTGTTCAGGTTATACGCATAAATGATATTTACTATAAAGGAGTAGGAATGAGGAAGAAAGCATTTTAGAGGTGATTTATCTGCATTTACATGGAAGGAAAATGGGCCATTTAGGAAAAACTACTCTTAGTAGAACCGGCCGTGATTCGAGCTCCAATTGACACGTCAACAAGCCAGTCCAACACGAGTGTGACGCCTTAGCGTTTGACCATTCAACCACTCAAGTGGGTTAGGAATGTGTAAAAATAATTAGAGGTATTTAACTCACACTTTTTGAACCAACTGACTATATTCAACGTACGAGTCACAAACTAACAACTTGATAGCAGACAAAGTACCCAGTACCCCAAACTTCAAAATAGATTACGTGCTCGGCGTCTATTCTCATATTTACACTAATGGAAGAGAACGGAGGGAGACAGAATTGTTTAGATGGAATAGACCCACATTTTCGTCGAAGGAGAGTGGAAACACATTCTGGAAAAAAACACCAAAAGTACACTCAGCCGGGATTCAAACTCAAATTTCATAGTCATGGGCAAACCATAAGAGACGAACACCTTTGTCCACATGCACACAGTACGGGCTATGGGCATCCACAACTTACATCAAGTGAGCTAAGAGCACAGGATGATGGTGAATTATAAGGAAATGAACCAGCATCAGTCTGGTGAGAGGATAGAAAGCCTCTAATCACGTTAGCGCTGAGTTTTATAGTAGGATATAGTGATATGAACAGTATATGACCGTTATATATGTTATTAACATTAGGTTAATACATTCATACGTTAAGTAATGTGATGGGATCTGCAACTGTCACTTTAGATACATATTAGCAATACCTATAGAATAATAATTCTAATAATATATTTTATATTTTATTTGACGTGCACTTTCTGACCCGACTGACCACTTCAACAAACGGCTTAGAGACTAAGCTAAATCTAGAACAGAGACAAACATCCAGACCCCCACCCATTAATTCATTTCTAAGAAAGAGGAACCCTCAATTTGCACAGTTATTAATTTTTTGGACATACCAGGAATTGATCCTGGGAGTCCTTAGCTCAAGAGTGTGACGTTCTGCCGACTAAGTAAAGCTGTTAAATCTAATATATTTTTTTAATGTTGACAAATGAGAGCAAAAAATCTTTAGTAGGATTACGAGGAAGACACATTTTTAAAATAAAAATATATTTTTTGTGATCAACCCAAATAATATTTCACTTAATTTTTGGTGTTATTTTAAAGGTATTGGTAATATCCTTCCGCCTTAGCCCTATTTGTGTGTGTGTGTGTTTATATATAAATTGTACACACATACACAGTTTTCCCAATATCTCTACCAGTTGGGAAACTTTTAAGACATTAAAGATGCTTTAAATAAAGCGCACAACCTCGGTCATTGGCACGCCATCGAGTGTCTGGAGCCAAAAAGCGCGTTCTTATAGATCCAAACGGATAAATTACATTATCATATAAAAACGCGTATAATGAAATCATCGCCAGCTCCGTACAAGACACGTGTAGCTATCGATGAACGTTTCTTTCAAATTAACTAGTAAAGCTAGAATATAATTCTGATCGGAAGAACAGTATTTGACAGTCACAAAAAGTTCCTAAAACTATTTTCAAATAAGTATAAGTCAAGTAATGTGATCTGCATCTGTTACTATAGTACTATAAAATCGTATCAATTTTAATCGAAAAAAAAAAAAAAGTTGTGTGTGCATTTTATGAAAGGTTCTTCTTGTGAAAATTAGACTATATAGTTCCAAGTGAGCCACGAGGTTCGTGATCTTTCGACCGAGCTCTGTCACAAAAACAAAGTGACTAATAAAAAAAAGACGAAATTAATTCTCTCATGAGTTACTCTGGCAGGGTAAGTTGAACGAGAGTTAATTATGAGATTTTTTCCCTTATTTAGAAAAATTATTTACCCCACTTTCTACTACCTTCAAGCAATAAGTAATATTATCCAATTACTTAATACAGTTGAAACTATTTAGTCCGGCATGTTTTAAATCTGCCGCCATAGTTGTTTATAGCCCATTCGCCATTAGAGTGGTGGCAACTGACAGCTAGAAGATGTAAAAGCGGTTAAATGCGAACACAATTAAAATATTGTTTGTTGTGAAAGTTTTGATTGTCAAAATTGACAATAATCAATACTTGGTCTTGCGGATCATATGGTTTGGCGAGTGGATACATGAAAGTAGATCTGGTTACTTTTGCTAGCAGTCAGTTATCACCACTCCTATAACGAATGGACTATAAGCCTAAATTTGCATCCGAGTGTTTTGGGTATACATTCTTGTTTTGGCTTGTATTCTGGTTGTATTTTAGTCGTTAATTATGTTTTCCAAGAGACCAAGAGTTGTGAAAGTTGGTGTACTACTTCCTGTTTTACGCTTTATTCGAACTTGTATGGCAAACAATAAGTATGTAGAGTGATATGGAAAGACTAGGGGTTAGGTGTAAGGGGTATATAAAAGGTTCTTAGGAGTCAATTTCTGTGGCCCGGTACTTGTTAGATCCCAAGGGTGCCGGATTAAATAGTTTACACTGTAACATTTCTAACATCATGGGCATGGGTGTAACCAACTAGTGAACGACTGAACTGCAAGCTGTAGGTCGGTCATGAACTAGTGAACTATAAACTATAAGCTGTTGACCTCGGTGGTGTTGGTGTAAAGCGCTCGCCGCAGGACTCGATGTTCTTGGATTCAAACCCTGCTGGGGTTGAAGGATTTTTCTTGTGCGATAAAGTTCCGTAGCACAACTTCCTTCGGAGGGTAAGTAGAGCCATCGGTCCCATGTTTATTGTGGCATGTAGAAGAACTCTTGAAGGTGTATGAAAATACCTTTCCCGGCAAAATTGCTAAGCCCTTTCACTCTCGCTCATAGAAATTGAGTGCTTATATAATCAGTTGGTTCAGCAGCTGCCCGTTGAATACCTCAAATAAATTAAATTATCAGTAAACTGTAATTTGCGAACTATTGAATTACAAATTATAGTTCGTTATTGACCGAACTAGATATATAAACTAAATCCCTTCAAACCAGCCTCTCCTCCGGGCTGGCGCCTGTGTAGGGGATGTTCGATCTAGGATAGATCTTTTCGAAAATCGATTCTTTGCCCTCGATTAATCGATTTTTTGGATCGAATCAAAGGCCTCGATCTGATTCACGTATCGATTCTTCTTCTAGCGATTTCAAAAAGATCGAATCGATTCAGGGAAATTTAATTTTGTTGGCTTTGGGAAATGTTTTTGTTGACTATCAGTACTAGGAAAATTTCGAAACCAAGTCTTGCAGTCTTGGGCTCCTAATTAGTTATTTGTCTTTAGTTAGTAAAGTGGAGAGAATAATCCACTGATCTGCTCTTTTTACGTCTAGGTTCTGTAAATGATCACATCACGCTTTTATTCTGCAATATAGTGACGTGTTGGCCAAAAAGTCAATAGTTTGAAAGTAATTCGTAATAACCTAATTTACCCCATGGAGTTTTAGTAGTTATAGAATGCTTACACCTACAATCTACTTATCCACCAAGCTAGTGATTCCCAAGTTTTGAGACACACCCTCCCACAAAAAGTTGTGAGGTTTCCTCAAGACGGATGCCAACATGTGTGTTTAGTTTTAGTACAATCACTAGTTCTCGATCAATTAATTCAAACAAATAAGGTGTACTGATTTCACAATTTTTGAAAGATTAATTCGCTGTGACTGAGGAAAGAAAATAAGCGCGTCCCTCTGTGGTGTCTAGTGGTTAAGGTTCTGGTTTGTCTCCAACAGATAGCCTGATTTTCTTAAGAATCTTCTGGAAGCTCCTGGATCCCCAATCTCTCTTTTGATTTGGAGGGAAAAAACCTTTTTAAAAAATACATAATTTTACTAACTGCCTCCTTCTCCTTACATAAATATGGTTTTCCACCACCGATTCTTCTCTTCGAGTAAAACATTTAAAGTGCTGCTCATTGTGAATAAAATATTATAGTAAGCCTCCCACTACACACAAGTGCCCCTAAATTTACAAATTGGAAAATAGAACAGTAACAAAGTATACATTGTATGTAAGGCCACACACTGCCCTTTGTGGTTACCACAAAAATAATATAATTATCTTCCAGAGGCATTTAATAAGTCATATATTTTTGCTGCCCCCCCCCCCCCCCCCC
>CABFWB010003044.1:31406-70820 GCA_902151455.1 Timema bartmani
CCCCCACACTCCTTCCCTGGTGTAAATTTCTAGGTACGCCATTTTTTGGTTAGTGTAGCCAGATAAAGCAAACTTTATTTACATGAATCGTTAGATCGATCTTTGGAAGATCGATCCAGAAAATCGATTCAAAGCCCATGAATAGAACATCCCTACGAATGTGTGTACACAGCGCTGTCAAGGTGCACGGTAGGAAAACGTCACGTTGAAACACCACGTGACCTCTTTAAAGCTAGTGACCTCCGGCGATCACGTGACAGAAGTTCCCCTCCCCCCCTTAGAGGTAACATCCGACTGGTATTTCAATCAAACAGGAAGAAAACGAACAAGGAGAGAGTGAAGATAATGTTTTGTCAACACGACGGATATGTTGAAGGAGCTGAATAGAAGGTTTGACAAAGATATGCGTAAACGTTCGCATTAAAATAACACATAAAAAGGAAGCCAGACTTGCACCATGCGAATTTCAGCTAAAACGAAAATATGAATTCCAGAAATTATCCAATATATGCTTGATGTTTTTGGAATCAATAGTACCGCAATAATTGAGAGAAGATTGTCTCTTTGCACCGCAACCATAGCTCACCTTTTACCAGCACTAAATATACAGGTTGTTTAAAAAGTGTTAGTGTAGAAAAATGTGCATAAACCAAAACAAAGATTGGTACAGTGGAAAGAGGTAAAATACTTCAACTGGAGGGTGCCCTTCTAGTTTTATGGGTTCATCATAACTGTAGAATAATCACGTTAGATCAAAGCAAATACTAATGTTATGTAATCAACTTTTATGGAAAATTTTGAAATATCCTTTTAAAAAGAGTAACATGGTAGTAAAACAGCATGAACGCACAAATCGTGAGAGAATATGATACATTTATGTTGAGGAGTTATGAGAAATTTTAATGTCTGCCTAAAAAGATATTTCTGTGCGGCTTAGTTTTCTTTTTAAGTGGTAGAATGAGCATTAAATATATTTTTCTATGATAGTAGCGAAGTATGTCTTAGTCCAGTACCTTTTTTTTTATATATATATAGAAAGGGCCTTTTAGAAAATACAAATATATTCACTTTTTGGGAGTCAACAATGTTAACATTTAACTATATTATTGTTGTTTTGTGGGTATTTTTACTATCCATCAAACGTGACAGCCTGAAGATCCCATGACTTGTATGAATGAATACTTTAAAGGAAATCAGTTAAATTTTCTATCTATGAAAACTGGACTTAACTTTCTACTATATATTCACACTAGTATATATTCCACCAAGCATCCCCTGTCCAGGGGCGTCACACAAAATATATTTGGAGGGGAGGTGTGGAGAGTGAATTTCTCCACTCTAGGCGTTCTGAAATTAGAGAAATTTCTAGGTGCCCAGTAAAAGGGTCAAGGACAACGTTGAGAGCTTCTGAGAGAAAGAAGTGTAAAATTGAGGCGATAATTGGGTTTTGGATCAATGTTTTAGGTAAATGTATTACTAAAGTTATTGTTAATGATGTATTTTTTCAATTTACAAGTGTTTTTGTTTTGACATTCGCCATCATTGCACGTAGGAAAACTACCTACCTAGTTTCGGATCGTAAAAACACCAAACTTTGTCTAGTTTTAGTACCTAGTAGGCTTGTACTAGCCTTACAACTATTAGGCAGTGACAGCGGCGCAACTAGCATATTTAGTTAACTAAGCTTTTTACCAAGCCTGTGCGGAAATGACATTTAGACTTAGGAACATTTTCAGGCGGGGAAATAACAATTTCCCGTGAGAGCGGGACGAGAAACAGGAAGAAAATTTAAAGTAATTTTCCACTTTTGCCTCACGTTTATTTTTCATATTTATAATTTTAATCTAAGCTTAGCCTTCTTATTAATTAAAAAAAATGATCAAATAAGTTTAGAAACTTTAGGTAATTTGATCACAAAGGAATCAATTTCAATTAAGTTGAAATAAAATGGATGATTGTCCAATTTTTTTTAAAAGGGTTGGGAAAAGAGAGAAAACTCCTAAATCGGTTGCGATTGTAGGTCTGAGCAATTAATTTAAATTATATAATCTTGTAGAATTTTTCAAAGGAAAAAAATTGTTTGTGACACTCAAAATTGTCGTATTAATTTATTTTTAAATTGTAAGTTTTCCAAATAAAAATTAAATAATACTTTGTCACATACTCGTATATGTTGAGTTTTACTTAACATCCATTAATGTTGCCAGCCTATGGTCCGGGTCAGTTCGATCCCGGGACCCTTGGATCAGTAGGCAGGCATGCTACCGACTGAGCTAAGGTGTCTGATTAATTAAGTGTTGAGTAAGTTAAAATAAAAAATCGAGACCTAATGCCACTATTATAAATTGTTTATTTTTAATCAAGTATTTTTGGTGTCAATATAAATAAATTCTAAACATATATTTTAAGATTATCCAAAAAGTTATTTTTAAAAACATGGCATTAATTTTAATATCATACACAATAAAACATCAAAATATTCAAAATAATCTGAATAGATAAAAGTGGGCCTGTCTTGTCCAAGAATACCAAAAGCATTTATTAACCTAGCCAGTGTGCCCGGTTACCTCTATCGATTTAGTTATTAACCTTTCACGACATGCGTTGTTGGACTCCAAAAATATTAGTTAATACATCTGTTATTATTATTATTAGCACCGCGTCTTACTACCCGTTCGGGTTATACGCAGTTAATCCAACTGTTATTATCTATTATACAAAATAAAATAAAATGGATGCCAGCCACTCCAAATAATAGCATTAACGTATTAACGTAAATGCAAATAAGTGTGATGAAGGTTTATTTTGTGCATAATTTAATAATATTTTTTGGGCTAAACATGTTTTTTTGCCTTAAATATATTCCGGGATAAATATTATCAGGATAAAAGTTAGCATCAATTTATATGTAGCCTAGTGTGGTTATATTATTTAATGGCACTTAGTTGTAAAATAAAAATTACTGAAGTTTCGGGTGCCCGTCTTCTTAACGGATGATAACGTTAATTTAACTTTTAATAAACTGATATTCTTAATGAACATTAAATACATACGTGACATTGATAAATGGTCCTTTTATTGAACTTTTTATATTATTTTTTTCCTCCCAAAAAATCCTGGGAAATAATTTTTCCCGTCCGAGTTTCGGGAACACCCAATTTCCAAAAGTTCGTGATCCCGCCCAGGTCTACTTTTTATACTATCTACTACAGAAGGTATCTTCTTTCAATGTTTGATACTACAAGTTATGAAGTTGGGAACTTTTAAATTTGATGTATAAGTCTGCGGCAAAGAAATGTCATAATCGAAAGTACTGTGGTACAGAGTAATTCTAGAATTTCCTAACTTATCATCTCAACTACACATAAAATTCCTAAATTTGGAATTCAAGCTGTCACGGTAGTGGCTCCCCCTCACCCCGGCACGACGCCCTGTCCATGCTAGCCTGCGCTGTAGATTCGTGCCGGGCCTCAGCTAAGTAGTAAGGTCGCCCAGAATCTACCCTGTGTAGCGAAATGCCATGCGATAGAGCAGAGTGTTCACCAAACTTTCGCTAACCGCTTACCTTTTTAGGGAAACAAATAGCTGATATATTTTAGAGCAGCAATTCCCAAACTGTGGTACGCATACCACCGGTAGTGCGTACAATTATTCCAGGTGGTAAGCCTTGATAAGCCAAACGAAACAATCAACTTAAAGTAAGGAAAAATATATGGCCTAATCAAAGCTTATAAATATATTTCGACCAAAATTAGCCAAAAGTAATAGATATTTAAATAATGAATGGAAGAGTGGCAACACTGATTCTAGCTCAAACATCTGGTGTAGCCGCTTAGTCTCTGTTATTATGTGTGTTAGTATATACCATTAGAAATGTATCGAAATAGTAAATATTCAGCATTTTCTTGGTGGTACTCCAAATTACGATAGTTGTACGCTATAGCGTTTCTGCCATTCATGACGATCCTGTTGTCAGTTGAGAGACAGAGGTTGTCCTCTCGTGTATGTCCCTGGCTTAGGCTTAATTTATGACGTCTGCGTTGGTTTGATAATCTCCTTGGTTCATGTCCCGCAATGGGCTATTATGGGTATTATTAAAGTCGAAGCTCGATACTCTATACTATCGATAGTGAAACTTTTCTTAAATAAATGTATGTGATCAGTTTGATTTAAATTTTATTCTTATAACACGTCATAAATACTTGACATACGTATGGTACTATAATTTACCATGTCTTTGTTACATTTATATTAATACTAACCGCACGTGTAACGCACGTCCTATCGACTACATGGCCATATCGTGTATATCTTTGTTAGATTTATAATATTAATACTAACCACACGTGCAACGCACGTCCTATCAACTATGTGGTCATATCGCGTCTGTGCTCGGGTATAGCCTGAGCTTTTTTCTCCAACAAATTCCCTTTCCATTTCTCTGCTTACGCCAGAGACCACTCCCATTTTAAACAATAATTTGAACCTATCGTAAAGATTGCCGTTTTAAATCTCAGCCTTCCGAATGGACGGAAAGTTACATCATTCGATACAGAGGGAAAACCGGAGATCATTCAGAACGGAACCAACCTGCAACATAAGCCTTTTCCTTTTGTTCACTGTCCAATTCACCCAGTAAGCATATTTAATATAAAATAAACTGTATAAGCTTTCAAAAAGCCCAGTCAATTTAGAGCATATATGACCGTAGCCCATCAAAAAATAAAGTAAAGCTGAATGTTGGCATAATGTTACTACTGGCCTTGATGAACAATCAAAATACTCGGACTTTCTCATCTTCGCATTCTTGATTTTTAGGCCTTCAAAGTTCATAGGGCCTACGACTTACGCTATTTTATTTATTCTCTTATATTGTAGCACAACCGATAGTCCTATTGAGCTCGGGTTGGTCTCAAATTAAAGAGGAAACATTAACAAACATATAAGTGTCCAGTTTATATACATACAAAATTTGGCATATATTTCTAGAAAACAAATAAGCACGCAAAATTAAAATGTATTTTAAATAAATTCAAACTATTGGCCCTAGCTGCTTTAAAATTAATAATAAAAAAAAATAACTGAACAAAAAATTTGTCCATCTTATGCACTTTCCAATGGTATATCTACTATACCTCAGTTTTAGCTTCTGTGGTGCTGACTGACAGCTCACAGCTGACTTCTGACGGCTTTGAAAAGCTACCAGACCAAATTATGTATCCCTACGCCGAACCATATGATCTGCAAAAAACATGTCTTTAGCAGTTGTCACTTATGACAGTCAAAATTTAGGTATATACCTAAATGTTGACTGTCAGAAGTCAGCTGTGAACTGTCAGTCAGCACCAAAGAAGCCATGGGGCTACTGTAGCTCTGTGAGAAGAATGGTTTTAAAACTGTAGCTAAATAACGAGACGCATGCGTCACATTACAGCTATGTTGTATTGCTGTACTATCCGCCGTCCAAAATGACCTTCCAAGGGCAAGCGCTACTATACCTGCAAATACGCTGAGGTGATAAGTGATGTCTTGTTTACAGCTCATTCTGCGTGTTGGTTTTCTACAAGTGGTAGTGTGTCTGATGTCAGATTCATAAATCGTAAAATGTGATACTCTGAGGATGGATACCTCAGCGAAATGTGTAATATGCAACAGTTCCCTTAGTATTGGAGTCTTAAGTACCGTTTTTCATAAAGGCATTGCAAGTTTGAGAGAATCGAGTGAAAAGAGGTTTGATTGGTTGGTTAAAGGATTCCTTTCCTTGCTAGAGAACAATCATAGTACATTTACAATGCAGGTAAGCATGTATATTGTTTTAAAACGGTTATTAGTGTGCTATTTTATGTCTCGGACAAGTTATTAAACAAATTAGTATTTAGAAAATGCGAGTTTTAAGGTTTCGGCCTATCTGTAGCGATGGGATAGGAATTTCAATGTTAAATGTTGACGGCCATCAAAATATGTTATGTGATGTATTAGTCAATTTACACATCCCATGCTGCAAGTAACATCCAAAAATCTCAGTTTTCACCGTGTTTATTGAATAACAATCCTAATTAATGGTCATTGATATTTTACAGGTGGAAGTGGTATCGAACAGCTGTGGAAACAGGTATACGCCAAAGCATCTGTTGTTCACATGCTGTTTAGGTATGCTTACTCACAGGCACTGCGAGCATAGTTTCTCAGCCAGCAGGCACTCGGAACGATTATCCTTGATATGTGCCCAGGACTTGACAATGCAACAAAGAAAATGTTACATGGTTTATATAACGGATTCCTAGAAAAGGCTCACAGTCCAAATTATGTGTTTGAATAAACTGCAGTTGTGTATCTGCTCAATAGCTTTGACAACATAGTGTAAGATCTTTAAGAAAGGAGTCGTACAGCGGCACTGTGGCTTCAGTACTAAAGACAGGTCGAACTAATGCGTCTCTTTATACGTTCTGAGCGCAATGGAAACTGGGGCTTGTGTTTGCATTGTGTGCGCAAGATGCTCCCTATCTTACACGCAGGAGGCCGTTATGATTATGCAAAGGCAGCCCCCTTGTATGCTCAAGAAAGGGAGAAATTGGAGCTAATGCCACTAGACGAGTTTGACAAGTACACCATACGACGTAGCCATGAGTTCTGGGCTGGTACATGGTCTGATCAAGTAATTGAGCAAGACCTAATGCGGTCCCTCAAAAATCAAGGTGGTTTCGCCCATGGACGAGGTATTACAGAAAGTTCTTTGGCTCACTACATCCACTCATTTCCAGGATGTTTGAAAATGTGCAATGCAATGGAGGGATTTTGTGGGATGATGTCTAAACGACCGAACAGATTAGTTGTAAATCTCAGTATTGTTGGTGTATTATATGGTGTGTGTGTTTATGAGAAAGTACATTATTTCTTCAATTAGAGCATGTTGATCTTCGAGACTCTCGTCACACCATGGATAGTTGTGACTCAAGGATTCTCCAATACTAGATAGAAAAACACCCTCCTTTCCAACATGTATATAACTGGCATTCTTGAGTATTTGCTGATTCAAGAGTAGGTTGTGATAATGCACAAGCGATTGGTGGGATATGTTTGCAGTCTATCAGTGGCAAGACATTTGCAGAGGCTAGGATTTCTCGAAACAATTTCCCTATCACTTATGTATATATAGCACAGCCACTATTAGGGATGAAGTGGTTCCAGTTAGCTTAAACCAGCATTTCAAGCGTACAGTATGCATCATGAAGAGTGATACAGAAAAGGCCGAGTATTTCAAGTACGAGCTTTTTTTACAGCCACCTGCTCTTTTTGATGGTCCACATATGAGGAAGACGGACAAGTCTGCCTTTGCCACACTTTTCACACACGTTTCACTATAAGAAAATTTGTCACCTGAACCATTTACTTTTGTTATTGATGGAGGTTATTCAATTCATGCTGCAAGTGCAACATGGCTACGACTGGCTAGTTATGGTTACATCTGTGGCGTGTATGTGAAACATGTAACGAAAAATTATCCATCCGCAGTTGTGGTATTCGATGGATATACTGGAAGGCCGGGAATGAAAACCAAGGAGCAGACTCGGCGGACAATGAGGAGGTTGTGTCCTGATATTGTCTTTAGTGGACAGACAATGGTGACTATTTCACAGGCAGATTTCTTAAGCAATACAAAAAACAAAGACCATCTTATAGCTGTGCCGGAATTGCGTTTAGTGGAGGCTGATGTTCGAGTGATACAAGCCAAAGATGATGCAGATACACCTGACAGCAGTGCATTCGACATAGAGCTGTCAGGCAATCCTGTCATATTTGTCGATACCGATACATATCACCCCATGATGCTAATTTATCGAAAAAGATCTCATGGAAATGTGAAAACTCTGCATCCAAGTACGAGAAAAACCTCTGCGAAACTTTATGACATTGCTACAAAACAATATTGGCGACATGCAGAATACAGTCCTGTTTGTGCATGCTGTCAATGGAGGTGATAAACGACTGCCATTTACGGAAAAGTCAAAACAAAAGTATAAAGTTGCTCCAGAATAATGTAAGCTTATGTTCTCAAGTAGTTAAGATGATCAACAGCCCCATTTCTCACCTGAGGAGGTAACCACCACTGGAGAAAGGTTTGTTCGAGCTCTGTATCCAAGTGGAGATAAATTTGAAAACATTGATGATCCGCGATTCTACCTATACAATCGTAGTTGCCAGACAGGCTCTCGCAGCCTCTTTTAAGTTATCGGTACGGAACTACCTCCAACCAAAGCAGCGGTCCACCAACACTCCTTGAGTACATATATTCAGGTAGACCCACTGTATATAAACCTTATGTAAGAAAATAGTAGACTAATTTTTACAAACAAGTTTCTTATTTTGTCGGTATTTTCAGGTTCAGGAATGGCTGGGAAACGAATTGCCACCCACAAACTGGGGTTGACATTTTTATAACTCTGGATATACCCTCAGGCCAGTGCCAAATACATTGCCTCCCGCCCCCGAGCTCTTTGATGCTGATTATTGCCTGCACGTGCAAAGGTTATTGTAATGTTCGCTGTAGTTGCAGACAAGAAGGGCAAAGCTGTTCTAACATGTGTTCATATTGCAGAGGCACAAACTGCTACAACGCAGCGAGCTAAGAACTGGACACAGATGAACTGTAATGTTACCATGGTTCGTAAAAGTCGGTGTTTATATTTGAATGTACATAATTATTACATTTTGGTGAGTTGCTTTCCTTTCTAAAAATGTCTCCGGTATACAATTTTTCTCTTACTCCACCTTGAACTGTTGGTAGTATGTACTATTTAATTTGAGGCAAATTTCAGCTCATTATGCCAATTTAATGTGTCACAGGGTGAGTAATTGTAGACTTGAGTATGGGTGTAAGGTGACGCATGCGTACCATTATTTAGCTACAGTTTTAGAACCATAACTCTCACAGAGCAAGCAGATATACCGTTGGCAAGTGTATAAAATGGACAACAATTTTGATGCAAGTTATTTTTGCATATTATTAATTTTAAAGCAGCTAGGGCCAATAGTTTGACTTTATTTAAAATAAATTTTAATTTTGCGTACTTATTTGTTTTCTAGAAATATGTGCCAAATTCTTTATGTAAATAAATTGGACACTTATATGTTTGTTAATGTTTCCTCTTTAATTTGAGACCAACCCGAGCTCAATAGGACTATCGGTTGCGTCACAATATGAGATAGAGTAAAATAGCGCAAATCATAGGCCCTAAGAACTTTGAAGGTCTAAAAATCTAGGACGCGAACAAGAGAAAGTCCGAGTATTTTGATATGTTGTTCATCAAGGCCAGTAGTATCAATGTGCCAAAATTCAGGTTTACATTTATTTATTTTTTACGGGTAGAAACCTTATTCGACTTGGCTAAAAGTGCCTGAAGGGCTTAAATATGTTAAAATGAAAAAAATTAGTAACTAAAACAATATTGCTAGGAAAGATAACCCGAATTTAAAATATGAATTTGAGATGATAACGTTCAAAATTGTCAACTCATCCTTGGATAAAGTATGTGGGGAAATTTACTAAAAGTATTTAACAAAGCAATAGATTAACGAAAAGAGGGCATACCTTATCCATGCACTTGAAACAAAATAAGAGTTCACACATAGCTGTGAACATTAAAACGGTTGTTCCAAATTTGAATAAGTTTCTAGTGGTAAGCTAAATAGATCCGGAACAATGGGGGGTTTGGGGTAAAGGCCTATAAATTTTCATGTTATTACATCAAATGTATGTGCTAATTTCTTCATCGGACTTATAATATCAAAACATATGTTACGATTTAATAAAACTCTGTGATAGAATACGTTGTCTAGTTTGGTAAACACAGCTATGTAGGAAAGTGGCCCCAAACGGCTCTGCCGAACAGCCACACTTCTTGGACGCGGGTTACCGACTTAAACTCTTAACAGGCGCACATTGCGTCCCAATTTTAAATGCACAAGAATAAGGGCCGTAGGGAAATAGGATGGAGGAGTTTCTGCCTAGGGTGGCTCGAGCTGAATTCTCCAACAGGAGAAGAAAATAAAGTGTTCGACATTTAGTCCCTCTTGAAGCAATCTATATTGTTCCAAAATATAATTTGGATCCCATTGTAACTGTAAGGGATTTTACTAGATTCTAATCAGCTATGAGTCTATGGGTTGATGAAAAATACAAAAAAATGTATTCTTAATGCTTTTTAACCGAAGCCTTCCCTGGGATAAATTTATTTAACCGTTTAAACCAGGGGTCCGAAATTATTTTTGATGGAGGTCCGTTTTAAAAACTCGACATACTTCCGCGGTCCGGCAAAACTTGGGAAACAACGACTCAAGTTCAAGCCCTATAGGATTATACTAATTCAACAGTGATTTTCTTTACATTTAGTTATTTTACTTATTTATTATTGCTGGACTTCCATGACTACTACCTACCCACCACCAAAATAACATCATTTCTTCTGTTTATCGCTCTCTCATCAAGGTCCTTAGAAATGTCTCTGCGGTCAGCCATTTGGTGATCACTGATTTAGACCTTATAATTTATTTTTGTTATGCACATACTAAGAATGGTCAGTGTGCTTGAACAAAGTGTAGTGTTTGTTTAAAACTAGCGGAACATTAAGTTGCATAAAAATATGAGTGAGCCACAGAAGTGTGATAGTGATCATTATCTTTTACTACACGACATGGCATACAGTTCCGAACACAAAATGTTGCTGGCTTCTCAATCTATATAATTATATCCAGACGGGGAGAGGGGACGAGATTGGAAAATGGTTTCTAGGTGCTATTATATAGAAGGATGTTGGTAGGAAAAAAGAGCTTTCAGAGAGTAATTCCTACCGTGAATGGAGTATAGATCAATAGTAGGATTCTGTTAGAATGAAACTTTTAGAAAATACAAACATATATTTTCGCAGTCAGCAGTGATATGATCTTACTATGTTCATACATATTAATATTTTATATGCATTGAAAAAAACTATTAAAAGTTACAGCTGCAGATCACATGACTTGAAGTTTCAATTTATTCAAATTGTTTCAGTGAATTTTGTGACTGCCATAAAAATTTCTTATTATCTTAAGCTGACTGTACTTTTGTAATTTTATATTTTGTGGACAATTATCTTCAGCTTTCACTTGTAAGAGACTGTGTCAATTCCAACCGCTGGAAGCTATATATAGCGATTGAACTGTTCCCTATTCTAAATTGGAACATTCTATTAAAATGTCCACACACAGATGAAGAGTAGGAACAGCCTTTAAATACTTGGCAACAGTTGGCTTGTTGACTACAGTTCAACCAATCATACAACTTTTTTTTGGTATTATTTAAAAACTTATTTTTAGGTAGTTTATCCCAAATAGAGACCATCTGATTTATGTAAATTTATAGCCATTTGCAATATGCCTTATAATAATGCATTTAATCATATATAGGTAGTCTATTATCAAATTATCTTAATGTAGACTCCATAACGGTCAGAGCACAGCTACAATACAATTTTCATAAGTAGTATCTTATCTGACAACTAGAAAAGCTACGAAATTTATGTTCACATATTCAAATGATGGGCCCTATAACTTTAAGCTGTCACTTTTGATAGATAATATCAATACTTATATTAGCCTAAATAGCGCTTATAATTTAGTCAAATATTATCAATTTTCTCTGCAAAATATGTTACTAGTACAGTTTTGCATAAAGTTAAGACTAAGAAACCTGAATGGTATTCATTATGACAAAGCTATCAGAGATGGTTGGTTAACACATTAAGGCAAAGAGCCTTAATGGTCTCAGCCAGGGGTGGGGAACCTTTTGACATTGGAAGGCAGTATATTACTTCAAGGATTCCTCATAAGGCCAGACACTTCATGTACAGTATATTTTGCCAAAAATGTAAAGACATACTTTACCTAAATATAAGATGTCTTTTTAGTAACTCATAAAGGAGCGAATTTTTTTTTGTCTACTTTTTTCCTTTTTATTCAACGAGGAAAAATTTCAATTTTGTGTATATTTATTATATTATGTTCATACAGAAATACTTTTAAAAATAAATGGTACGGTGCACTACATAGACTTTCTTTCTTTTTTATCTTAAAATAGAGACATTTACTAAAAAAAATATAAGAATCATGAAAAGAAATAATATACATGGTTGCAGAAACAATACACAAAATATCCTGTACTAAATACCATACAATGTTACAGAAACATTGAGAAAAGAGGAACGTCTTTGTCCACCAAAGAGCGTAGCACTCAATTCCATATTTCAGTGCTCAATTAATATATGTATATTTTTTGCTTATATAGCTCATAAACCAGTTTTATAAAAATACATTCAAAATTAAAATATTTTTATTTTTAATAGTATAACAACTTTAAAACAATAAGTTATTATGTATCTCAAATAGTTGCGGAGATATAATCAAAATTGAAAATTTCTGCTTTTGTCAAGTACCTTCAAATACATTTTCAAGGGAAGATGAAAATTGCTATTTTATTTGCAATGTTAGACAGTGTCTAAATACAAAATGGTTAAAGCGGATTCTGAGAAAAAAAATTTCCTTTTTTTTAAGTCCTTCAGTTAACTACCCTTATATGTCTCATTCCAATATTACTTGGGAAACTGTATGAAAAACCTATATATAGTACAAATTTTAGCCCAATCGGTAAAATGGTTTCGGCTCTTAAAAATATATATCAGCATCACTTAAGAATGGAGTTCTACAAACTAAACATCCCAACAGGTTAATAAAACACTTCATTTTATTATATTGTAGGAATACAATTTGAGAATGTATAATTTATAAATGATAAAGAGAAAGAAAGAAAGAATATGCAAAAAGGCCACACCGAGCACCTTAAAGGCCACAGGTTCCCCATCCCTGGACTCTAAACCATACCATGGAACTGTAGATTAATTAACATTTATATCAAAAAATAATATCTACTAATAGGATACAAAAATTTTACAAATTTGATTTGTGAAATTTAGAAAATTCTATATACATTTGAAAACTGCAGAAAACTAATTTATAAATAGTAAATATTATCAAAATAATCCTAACGTTCTAAATAAAACTTCCTTTCTAAAAATGTGATATATTTTCTAAGGCCTTTATTCATGAATCCTACAGTAGTGTATAAATTTAGCACACTTGAGTGATTACTGACAGATAAGGATTGTCCTATGAAAATTGAACTGTATGGATATTTACACTGAGTCTTCTACTAAACTGGGCTATCCACATTTAACTACACTACTGAGTCAGGAATGAGGGAGGTAGAATTTAGAGGAAATGTGCCTGATCTCCATGACTATTTAGTTAAGAGCACACTCAATGTGCCCGGCCGGGATTCAATCCTCCTACTTTCTGCCCAACCCATGGCCATCGGAAAATCTGACCAAACAAGCTTGATGTTCAATCTGCGTGCCCACCAAAATGGGGTTCTATTATTCATCCCGAGTTTAATTTATGAAGATAAAAAACATATTTGCATGCCATAAGTTTCTTGTAATCATGATTAAAAAAAAGAGAGAGAGAGCGATGAGTATAATTATGTTTTTTGTACCATTGACAACAGAGCACTTGGCGGGTCAAGGATGTTTGCAACATTTCTGCCAGAGGGAAGTAAGAATTACCTTGGCTTATTAGTTTTGATTATTACTGTACTGTTATCTTGTTTTTACTAAAGCAAACCTAAACATTAATTTACTTAAGTTCTAAAAAATGTTTGAGCTTTAGGGAAAATGGCAACTTGGACAAACTTATCTAAAAACATAGTATGAAAGTAAATTTATAAGTATAGTCCACTTGCCATAGGAATGGAGATAAATGACAGCTAGCAAAAGTTACAAGATCTACTCTTATGTATACATTCGCCAAACCATTATATCGATTTATTGTCACCTTTAGAAGTAAAAAATTTCACAACAAACAGTTTGGTTTTTTTTGACCATTTTTACATCTTCTGCTAGCTGTCAGTTACCCCCACTCCTAAAGCGAGTGGACTCTAGGCCTAACTCTAGAAGACTTCATTTCAGTAGTGGTTTGGAGTGTTGCCAGGGTAAGCAGAGTTAGTTTAAACTGTGTCTATGAATTGTTCTCATCACCTAGTAGAACATTCATTGACCAGGTAGCAGCGAAAATACATTCCCATGAGAGGTCACATGTAGAGCAAAGTCTATGTTTGATTGGTCGAATGGAGACGGCGTATGAGTATGCAAAACCTTTCGGAGGCAGTTTCTCTTTTGATTCGTATTCATGGCACCTTAAACGATGTAAAAACACAGGTTGCCACCAACTCTTGTGGTCGGGCTTCCCTTGGGGCCGCCATTAAAGATGGTGGACGGGCCAGGTCTCATCAACATCATTATTTTAGTAACTGTTCATCCGATTTCAATAATTCTTTTTTTACCAAGATCATAAAATATTCTTTAAAATATTTTACCCATTTTTGGATATCTCTTTTCGTTATCCTATTAAAATTGCAAAAATCATTAATTTTAAGTCAAAAAATAAATGTATCATACTTCAAGTGGAATTACTCACTTTGCAAGAATATTTAAGTTGCTCTAGTAATAATAACAAATAAAGCTGAGCTAAGTAAACAAAAAAAAAAATTATGATTCCAGCTATTGTGACATAAGTGGAACCTCACCCCCTTCCATGACTGAGTTGTGGGGCCTCTCCATGTGCGCGCGTCAGTCATCTCTTGCTGTGTGTGCATATGGTAGGCCTACTATTAATATATAATATGTCTATTCCAGTGGTGTCAGTGAAAAGGAAACAGTCAGATAACTTTAATGTTTGTATCTTTTGTAATGAGGTGGAAACATCATACACTTAAGGTTAAAGAAAAAACATATTTAACCATCCAGCATGCATCAGACCAGCATTAAGATGTTTCAAAATGATTTTTTGAAATGTTTCGCCCGAATCAGCAAAACCAATCATTATCGTGGCACAAATTGTGTCTTGCAAGTTACATATTAACAAAGAAAAAATTCTAGAAGAAAAATCACATTACAAAAACAGTTAGGCAGTGTTGAACAATGTGCCGATGCCGATGGACCTTTTCCTAAAGTTCTCGTCGTTATTCTGGTTGGACAAATGTTCGAGAAATGGAGAAAAAATATATGTGTATTATTTGCAAAAAAAAAAAATTAGGAACATGCAGATAAATTATTTCTTTCATTTGAGTGGCCAGAAGCCAAGAAATTGGTACAAGTAGCTCAAACTAAAGGTGATGGCATATTTACAAAAATATGTACTTATGAAACAGACTATTTTGTTCACACAACAAAATTAGACACCATAAGCCATTCCTTGGAAACTACAGTTACATTAGGAGAAATTCAGGAAACAAGAGTGGATGGCTCTCGCAAACAATTCCTCGTAAACTTCTACAATAATCACTAAATCAGTTATTAACACAAATAGGGAGTGAATTCGAAAACAAGGCTTTTGAACTAACTTATTTGACCAATCGATTGCTGACATTTCTGGAGTAAAGAACATTTGTATTGAAAACAGAACTACAAGAGATTATAATGATATTGTACTGTTTGATGATATAATTGGTATTTATAGCTCCGTGATCGAGCGCCAATTATTATATTTCGGTATTATTCACATATAATTGCCTCGCGATTGGGCGACAATTATGATGATATGGAATAATATTAGGTATAATTGGTATTTATAGCTCCGTGTTCAAAGGCCAATTATTATATTTCGGTATTATTCACATATAATTGCCCCGCGATTGGGTGACAATTATGATGATATGGAATAATATTTGATATAATTGGTATTTATAGCTCCGTGTTCAAGTGCCAATTATTGTGATATGGAATTTATTTGTAATATAAATACAACTGTTGATGTTGTACATGCTTTATTTAAATAATTATTTCTTCCTTTACACTTTCTGTATGTTTACTCCGGCCCTCTCTCTATGTCTACTCTCGCTATTTCAGCCGGCACTTTCTGTATCTACGTCTAGTCTTGCTATTTCCTATTGGATATAGGGAGCTGGTTTCTCTTGCTTGTTTGTTAAATACTGCGGAGTTAAATTTTAACAATGATAATGAGTTTTAATGGTGAAATCCTTTTAGACTATTCTGCGAAAACGCGTGATTCTCCATGGATGAAGTGTTAACAGGATAATTTACATACGATACTTTAAAGAAAAATACCTTCATCCATGACTTTTTAAATATATGAGAGCAGTCCAAAAATCAATTACGTTACAAGATCTTCTAATTGATAATTTTGGTGAAAAGGTTTTTTTTTTGCATCCATCAGATGGATTTAAATCACCTGTTGTTTTGATGAGTAACATTCCTATGGGACAAATGTCTGAAAGAATTAGAGAAGTAAATAATGTTCATAGTAACTTGAAAGACACTGCAATTCAGCTAAGAGAATAAATATCACAATACAAATTACAATCTGAAGGTTGTGTCAAAGACGAAATTGTGGTAGAAAATAAATTAAACAACTTTGAGCTTCAACCATTGTGGGCCTTCTTCATGAACCATTTGTCAATGAAGAAAAACTAAGTGATAACAAGTTCCCCAATGTTGTTCAAATCAGGTCACTGCATTTTATATTATATTGCCTTACATGATATTGATTAAGAGCTTTGGCTTAAAGTAATCTGGGAAAATCAAACTCAAAATGTTCCAGTTTCAGCTAATTTTACAAAGAATCTATCTCGCTTCTTACCATTGACAACAAAGATTTTGTGGAAGAAACCTTGAGTGGCAAAAATACAACACATGTAATGGCAATGCTCTTGTATCAAGAAAGCAATGATTTTAACCAGGTTGTAAATTTCCGAACAATAACATGTGAGATGATCTAAGTCTAGACATATGACATCCTACATCACTTTCCTGTCAAACTCTATAAGGGAGTTTCACCACTCGAAAACAGCACCCCTTTCTAATTCGTATATGAAGATGACTCCATCACAGATCTCTACAGACAATAGCAATTCTGAGTGGTTTCGTATTGTAACTAAAACTGTAATTGTATTTAACACAAATAAATGAACCTGCACAAACTACAGACGATGTCTGCTATATTTCTATCTCATGTTCTATGGCCATACGGGTAGTATTAGAAAAAATCCATGCCCATCAGATGCTTTAAATTAAGATGCATTATGAGCATTTGCCCAAACATACATTAGGATTAATTCTGTCAGCCCTTTTTACGAGCCACTAATCTAGGATTTTGGATACAAAGAACAGATTAATAAAAGGCCGAGGTATTTCACAAGAAAAGCAGTGCCGGATGACCTAATTCCACCATGTAATTGCAGGAAACATTGTATGACATTTAGTTTCATTTGCAAAAAAAAAAAACTTAACTAAATTCCACTATGTGCTTGTTTTGCCGAAGACTGTAAAAATGAATCGGTTTTTGTCTCACTTGATTTATGGATATCATAATAATCTCTTTTATTGAATAAAGTGTATGGATGTAGTTCTTTTACATCTTTACTGAACAATCCATAGGTACTCATCCAATACTATAGAGAGTTGTTGTTTTCATTATTTCAAATAATAAGCAAATGCTGCAGTGTGAAATGCTTTGGCCCACGGTAACGGGTGGCAAGATTAAGATTATTTTAATATTCCCACCATCTAATATTATTAAATGACTGAATGAAGTGTGTTAGAAATGGTTTGGAACTGTTTATTTAAATGATAAAAGATTTAGTGAAGAAATAAGTAATTCCACTTGAAGGTGAAACATTTAGTTTTTTTCCAAGCATAATGATTTTTGAATTTTTAAAGATCAACAAAAGCAGATATCAAAAAATGTATGATCACAAATTTTAAAGACTGTTTTATGATCTTCCTGGTAAATAAATAATTATTGAAATTGGATGAGCGGTTACTGAAATAATGATGTCAATGGGACCTAGCCCGTCCACCATCTTTAATGGCGGCCCAAGGGAAGCCCAACCACAAGAGTTGGTGGCAACCTGTGACTGTGAAGAGCACTGTGACAGCTATTAGAAAGGATATTCAAAATCACATTATAATTTATTAATCTAATTTAATATAGTTAAGTAAAATTACAAAATTAAATCATTATAATATTTATAAAATAGTCGTATTTGTAAAAGCTTTAAACTATAAAATAATTTAATGCATAGTTAACTATGGAGTTTTAACCATGTTATTTTAGTTTTGTTTTTTAAGTCTATTAATGTATACATCATACATGATTGACTGTTAAGTCAGTGTGATTTTATTTAATTATTTATAGATAAAATAATTCCACAAGTCAGGACTGAAATTTAATCATTTCAAGCCGATCTAGCCCCCCCAAAAAAAAAACTTTTCAGATAATTTACTTACAGTTAAATTTAAGTGTTTATATCCAAGCAATAGACCAATGACGTATAAATAGAGTATTAATTGGAGAAATTTTCTCCTTATTTTCAGATATTTAAATAGTTTTTGGCACATACATTCTCAAATTGGGAGGCTTGTTTGTTTTCAAGTACTATTATGTAAAATGGGTTAGGATTTAAGAACTAGTTTTAGTTGCAAAGCAAGTTGGACCATCCCCTTGACTCCCTCCCCCTGAGATCTAGGGGATGCTTGATCTATGCACCTCTTAATTTTCTTTTTTTGCTTTGCTTATTGCTACCTTGGGCTATATAAATTTAATTACACTGGGTTCATTGAATATGTATTAGGAAAGTAGACACGTATTTGCACGGAGGGAAAGTGGAAAACCATTTAGGAAAAATAATCCTTAGTGCACCCAACCAGGATATTAACCCTGACCCTATTATCTTCAATACACAAAACTAGATGAGTCTGACACTTAGTCCAAGTGCCCACGTCTGTCTCTCTTATGACATCAGCAGTGTGTTCATACACTCTTAGTCCTAACATTTTTACTTAACTCTCTGATTCTGTAATTAATGCGATGATCTGCAGTATGTTGTGTTGTGATATTCCAGTACAATTTGAATGGATGATGATTATTGGTATCTTCATATTGTGTGTGTAATTCGGGTGTCAGTTTAATTAAGTTAGAATGTGTATTGGCTTTAAAGGTGGATATTCAAACAAATATATATGGACACGTCAAAAAAGAGAAAATACGTAAGTAGGGGGAGATGTATGAAAACCAATGTTCTATAGACACCTATTTTCAAATATTTCCCAAGGAAGAATCCCTTGTACTTCTTAGCCAATGGTGGTTAAGGGATTTAGGTCCCCAAGTCTCCAATGAAACTTTTCGAGTAAGGCATTTCTATTAATTTTCTTAGTATAGGATACTGATTTTTCCAGGTTTTCCAAGCAAAATTTTCAAATTTTCCTTACTAACTTTCTCAGGTTGTCAATGGTAAATGATTATTTTTTTTTCATTTATTACATTGGTCTTATGTTATTTTTAAACACTAGCAACTTCTAGATATCAACCTTTTTAAAATCTCTTTTTAAATTACTAAAATGTCCTAGGTATTAGGTAGCTTTCACTTTTGTTTTTAGTGTTTAGGTGCTAAATTAGCGTGTGTTTTTTTTATAGCTAAGTACCTATATAAATTCCCTGGTTTTTACTTACTTTTAATTAAATTACCGGACATTACGATGTTACCCTACCATCAAACAGTTCCCTTATTATTCTAGGTTTTTCCTACATGTAGCCACAGGTACAGTTTTAACAAGCTTTAGTTATCATATTCTGAAAATTGAAAAATGACACCTGGACACAGGAATCGAACCCGGGACCTTTAGTTACCCTAGAAACACTACATAACACTGCTTCACATGGAGATAATTAGTAAGCCAACTAGAGTAGGGTTGGAAAACCTGCTTGAGAAGGTGTGCCCAATATCAATATTAACCAGAGAAGTTCTTTACCGCGCTCATATTTTAGTAGCAAAATAGACCATTAATAATTATTGTTATGTATTATAATTACATTGTAATCTATGTTAATGCAATTTTTTTATAGAGATAAATAACACAATAGTTGAAATAGTTTAGGAAACCTACTGCGGCAATGTTTGTGAAAATAATATCATACACGGTAAAGAGAAATATTTTAGAAATCAGGCTTCATGATAGTTGTGATGTGTGTTTAGCGAGAGACAAAATTTATCACTTTATACTAATAAGAATAACTAGTTAGTAAGAAAATAAAATAGCTATTTTATAGTATATTTTAAATAACAAATTCGGAAAAACAAAGTTGGATGGCAGTGAGTTCCGTGAGCCATGAAAATCTCCTAGACTAAGTACCACAAGTTTAACAGTTTAAATGACAAAAAAGAAATCAAAGTGGAACTCGCCGGGATTCACGCTTCAGCCCCCCCCCCCCAAGTCAGATTCTCAAAACACACTATCTCTGCAGGCAAAACTAACGGTGATCAACGTTATAATTATTTAATCAATATTGTTACAGAAGGGTTATATTAATGACTATCTAATGGGTTGAAATGAGGAAGTCAAAATAGAAACTGTGCCAATATTAGCATGGAGAGAGAAAAGAAAGATACCTGTATCTAACCCCTCTCCCCTCCATCCAACAAACAAACATTGACAGTTGATATGGTCTTAGGTTGGGAATGTTTCCAAAAATTGTCCATTTTAGGTAAACTCAAATAGGGCCCAAGCAAATGGGTAATTTGTTCATGGCACCGCTATTCGAGTTATACAAATACATTGATCATACTAATGGAATGGGGAGGCGGAAGGTACAGTTTCAAAAGAAATGCACCCGCATTTGTGAGGAATATGAGTGGGAAACTATTTAGGAAAAAATAACTACGCTCAGTTGACCTGCTTTGGTTATGAATACCCATTTCCCCGTCACCATCTAGTCTAACACGAGAGTGGCGTGCTAAACCATGGGACCACCAATGGGGGTGCTGCTTAGTAAAATAATGAGTCAGTAGCAAGGAAATAAAGAAAGAGTCTCACAATAAAAAGTGCTGAGAGTATTGGCATACAAAACTTAATGCCACATGTTCACTTAATTTTCTGGCGTTTTTTTACTGATCAAGTTGATAAGGATTATAAAAGAGTGGTTTGGTTTATTTTTTTAGGTATCTCTCGTCTGAATAATTGAACTGCAGGAGCTACATAGTTTGGCAAAATTTGTTAATTAATTTGTAATTATTTTGTATATACATTACACAGATGGACATATTTAAAGCTTTAATATTTTATTCCCCTTTGAACCTTTTGATTTGTGTGGAAAATCTTAAATAAAATAGCTGCATTTTATAATGCTTTATTAGGGCAGGCAACAATTTTTTTTTCTTAATGCTAAATTCTCTGTTTACCAGAATTAAGTCTATTTTTTCCAGGCACTTTAGGTTGAAAAACCATCAGAAACAAATGTCAATTTATAATAGTTTTTTTTAAAGAAAGTGAGACACAGAAAACGGAGAAGTTTAGAATAGAGGAAATGCATCCACATCTGTGCGGAGAGAGAATGAGAAAACCAATGCGATAAATCAACACTTGGAAAACCACACTCTATGAACCCGGCTAAGATGTGATATGAAATGTCTTCAATATTTGTCTACTTGAACAAATGCTTCTAATTGATGATGTTTATCAGCCTTTAGAAAGAGCTAATGGCAAGAATCTGGAAATCGTCTCAATATAGTTTGTGCTTCATTTTGTGGTCGACTAGAATAAAACAATGATATGATCCAGGAATTGCCAAGATATTTGTATTCTATGAAGTACATGCTTGAGAATCATTTTGAAGGCTTTAAATATGCCATATCACCCACCCCCTCTCCAAATAACAGTTGATTTAGCTAATAAAACTAGAGCTAGATGTTACATCTTGTGTAGTTTCTTGTATTATAATTTAATAAACAGTGGACTTGAGCCATGAAACCATTCTATCATAGGCTATATTAAAAATTACAACAAAACTGATGTAGATAAGATTATTTTAAAATTAACCCAATTTCTCTGTTGTCAATATCGAAGATTGCACTTTGATGTGATTTTTGCTAATGTCCCGGCTCCAGATAGCATCTGTGTTTGGGTTATTTAACAAATTTTACATACACATTAAATACTAGTAAAAAAAAAATATGAGTAAATTATATAGCTATGATAGCTTGTTTTATTTATTTCTAATTAAATTTACTAAATCATCATGGCCATCCTTGGAAAAAAGAAATTGAAACTGTAAATAAGCTTAAATCTGTGGCTCAAGTATGTGGTTCTTAACCTTTTATTACTCGCGGCCCCTAACATATCCTAAAATATCTTTGTGGCCCTTAGTTTTTTAACATCATTAAGATCTATTCTTAATAGTGGCTTTATTTACTGATTATAATAACAAACAAATAAAAAAACAGAAATTAACTTGCCTGAATGTATTTAATGTGACCTCTTTCTGCTGTTGAACACTTTACAATAATTTGTCTATTCTTGTTTCAGTTGTATTACTTAATGCTATTCACATGCAAGAGTTGATTTGTAATCAATTTAACTGCTTCGTTTTAATATTTACCATTGTAGAAAATCTCTTTTCACAGAAATAAGTAGAAACAAATGGTGGCAAATTTTGTATGGCCAACAGATGGTGATTATTTGTACTATCCGTGCTTCCCCTCCATTACCCCGGAAAATCGAGAGTTTACTGCACTTACATGTTTACGATCATCGAATTCTTTCTTCCAAAAAGTAAAATTTAAGATAATTAACTTCAATAATAAGCAAATAACATATTAAATCGTTTTCCGAATCACCCCGGTTAAAAATCACTGGTTTAAGGTGACTAAAGGTGAGTTTCCTTGTAAAAAAAAAAAGCGACTCACCTCCACCTCAACTCCAGTACATACATATTTTCACTGTTCATAATAGTTTTTATGTGTCAATCTCTTTTTAACTTATAATTAGTCGTGATTTCAAGTTTAGCACTGGTTAAAAAGAAGTTAAGCCTATAAGCCAAATTTTATATAGGCCTATGTAGATTGGTTTATTATTTAGTATGTAATTTATGCATTTTATTACTTAACCATCAATATTATCAATCTGTCCCTACTGTATTGATCTCCCAATATTTCCAAAATCAGGCATAATAATCTAGCCTGAAGTTATCAGAAACCTAATTACCACTACTGTAGGCTATTTAGTTTTTATTAAATTACTAGTTTAGTTTGTATATCCACAGGTTAGCTTATAAAGAAATTCAAGTCCTACTCAGAAAAACAAAGAGTTTTAATAGTTACAAATACCAAAACAATTTTAATTAAAAAATCAAACATTTTAAAATAAAAGTGAGGATGTGTTTTTGTAGAGTTATCTTGTAGACCCAACTGGTAGTTTATTCGGACAATGGGTCATAATGAATTGACTTTACTTAATTTAAAATTATTATTAAACATTTCTTAAGACTAACTTAAATTTTCAAATTTCTTATATTTTGCTCACTCTTGCTCACTTATATGCAAATTGAAAAAAAAATAAAGAAAATAATCTACAAATTAAAAGTTATAAACAGGGGGTTGAATACAAGTTTCTAAACCCCATTAACTGAAAACAATAAAGCTACCATAATACTTATTTAACTGATTGTTCAAAATAATATGTACAAATCCTTATCAGATAATTCCTATATCAAGGCCCCAAACAATTATTACCAGCAACTTTCCACTTTAGTTAACTTTAAACCTAGTCCATTGATAACAAAAAAAAAAAAATTTCAAACGGAAATTAATGAAAATAAGATAAACCTGTAACAAAATGCAATAAAAGTTGTATGTATTAAAGAGTTTTGCTCCACAAAAGCTAAATTTGTTAATAGAAATAAATTTTTCTAATCTAACTCAAAACAATTTTTTTAGCACCGTAACTTACTACCTGTTTGGATTATACATCTATCTACTAGTTACATTAATGGTTTTAGGGGTTAGGAAGGTTATATTTAGAGGAAATGTATCCACATTTGTGTGGAAGGAAGTGGAAAACCATTGTAAAAACCACTCTCAGTACACTCGAGCAAGATTCAAACCTCAATCTCCCTATCATCGGCAGTCTAGTCTACTGCAAGAGTAGTGCCTTAGACCAACTGGCCATCAAAACAGGTTCTCAAACAATTTTTTTAAATCAATGTTGTGATGATTAATGTAGGTAGGCCTAGTACTTATGTGCTTAAAATAAACTGAGCACTAGCAATATAACTTATCAAAGAGCTCATCTCATACAATATGTTCCAAAAGTTGAAATTGGAAAATGAAGAAAGAAAAAAAAAAGTGCTTTGTGTAAGAATGAAAGGCATTGAGAAATGATGGTAACTTAAGGGGTGAGGGAATAAATCTTGAATTGTAAGACTTGTACAAATTAGAGGGGGCCTCATGATCGGAAAAAGAGAAGTAGGATGGATGTAAAACTGTGGAGGAATGGTAGGCCTATAATTTAAGAGAAGAAATAATAATAATATTTAGCACCTCGTCTTACTAACCGTTCGGGTTATACGCTTAAGTACTAATTACTCTAATGGATTAGGAATTAGGAAGGTTGAATTTAGAGGAAGTGAAACCGCATTTGCGTGGAGGGAGAGTGGAAAACCATTTAGGAAAAACCACCCCCAGTTCACCTGACTGAGATTCGAACCTCGATCTTCTCGTCCTCAGCGGTCGAGCTCAACACGACTAACGCGTTAGCCAACTACGCCACCGAGGCGGGTTTAAGAGAAGAAGTGATAAGCAATGAAAACCAAAATACATTTAATGGATGTGTATTTATTTGTGTTCCACGTCTTACTACTCGTCCAACTTTTCAAATTTAATAACAGTAATGTGGTAGTAATTTAAAAGGTAAAATTTAGAAAAAAAGTATCTGCATTTGTGTGGAGGAAAATAGGATAACCATTTATAAAAACAAAGCTCAATACACCCAGTCAGTACTCAAACCCTGACCTCCGTGTCATCAACAAACCAGACCAAATAAACATTTTAATCCCATGAACACTGATATGGGATAGTGTAATATTATAAGGGAAGTGAATTTGCTATGTAAGGCTCAATCACAAGTAGAGAAGTTTAAATTCAAAAATAATTTGTAGGTTATCATTCGTTTCACAGAAAATCAAAGTAATAAAGAATTTAATTCATCAGCCATTAAATTGTTCCGTAATGGCCTAAAGTAAAAGGCATATTAGGTGCTGTCCAATGTAAGATAAATTAATTAAAACATAGTAATCTCTTAACTAAGAATACATCAATAAATTAAAAGTCCACGGTGGTTATTTTGAGTCACTCTGTGATAGTTTGATGAAAATCATAGGCATTTTCTGTAATTGGCCAATTGTCAAACCTTTCCAGTCATTTAAATTTAGACAATGAACGACGTCCATATGAAAGTGAGAGCTTTAGTTTTGGTACAAAATGTTAAGTCCAGAACTGGTGCAAACTAAGAAAATAATGATCTCTCTAAATAGTAAATAATATGCCTACCTCTTGAGTCAGCTCCTCCCCTGGCAAGAAATGTTCTTTCTCGGCTGCAACCGGCTGGTCCAACAGAGATAACCCTGATCTACTACTGGAGGGAAGATCTTGTAAAATAACTGCCCCTGTGGGTTCAGACTGTCTGCTCTCAGCATTAACACTCGGTACTTCCACATTGCTACCCCCATCAGCTGTACTTGTAGTTGCATCAACGTTTAAAAGATAAGCGGTAACATCAGGACTGCGAGTGTTTATCCTGTTGTAGCGGCCAAGGGCATTAAGATCCTCAAACATTTCACGCTCATAATTGAGCAAAATAGAGTCCAGGTTTTTAGGATGAACATACGTCCGGTGAGGAGCAAACGAGTTCGCATATGCCCAACTTGTTCCTACATTTAAGTCGTGAATGTTGACACCAATGTCCGACACATCATACCCGAGATATGAATCTGGGTCCACACGCAAGAGGCTTAATATCAAAGCCAACTGAAGCAGTTCGTCGCAATAAACCTTTTTTAAGGCTATCATGATTAATATTTCACTTGAAAAGTAAAGGTTGAAGTTGGAACACTAATGAGCTCTGGATAATATCTACAGGAATCTTTGTTTTTGAGCAACATTTATCAGAGTTTGTGAAATTAATTCAAAACCTGTAAACAGATTTGCAAGCCTTGTAATTTTACAAATAAAATGTAAATAAAAAATTAAAAGTCTTGAGTCCAGCTACCGTAGGCTACATAGCTTACTGGTTAGCCTTTTTTTAAACCTGAAAGGTAAAATATGATTTTAATTGTGTTTCCCCAACATACAACCACTCGCCATTTCTAGATATTTATTTTAATTTCCATGTTTAAATATGGTGGTAAGTCTTTTGAAAAATATAACTATTTATGTTTCCATACAAGTTGCCGAGTGCTAACATCTTACAAGAATTAAAAGTCTATGTAAATCTGAGTTTAGTGTTATTATTTACTTTGAACGTCAATATTAAATTTCTATGCTATGACACTTGGTTGTTTGGTGCTAAAAGCCATATGTTTGTTCTCCTGATAGTAAGTTTTATGGGTAAACATAAATTGGTAAATGAAAAACTTATACCAAGAGTTATAAATCAAACACATGCCATAAAGCAAACTGTACTGGTACCTATGTGCAATTGTTTCATAGTAAATTATCTAGCCCCTGATCACTTAAATCACTTTGTATGACATTCACTCCCCCTCTTTGCCATTTAAAGTAAATGGAAATGCTAATATGCCTTTCACCCCTACAAGAATCAGTAGTTATAAACCATTAAAGCAGTGTTAGTTTGTGGTTGAAAATAAATTATGTTAATAACTTGATATTCACAAAATTGAAACCATCTCAATTTTAGAGTGGAGAATTATGTGTAGGATTTATAATTAAATTAAAACTATTTTCATTGTTAGTTAAATCTTGTTTATCATAGCCAAATACAAAAAAAAAACCAACATGTGTGGGGTGTAGAAGTGGAAGCTTCATATTTAGACCTTATATTTAAATTAGGGAGGAATAGTATTAAAACTTAGTAGGGCCTATAGCCTAGTGATTAACTAAAAGGAGACTCACTTGGGTGGCCGTGCCATCTAACGCGCTACTCTTGCAGTAGGCTGGACTGCAGATGACAAGGGTATAGAGGTTCGAATTTCGGTCAGGTGTAGGCCTACTGAGGTTTTTTTTTCCAAAATTGATTTCCACTCTCCCGTCCCGCAAATTTGTGTACACTTCCTATTAAAGTGGGTACACTTCCTATTAATATAACCTTCCTAATCCCTAAAATCACTAGCGTAATAAGTACATAAGCGTATAACCTGAATGGGTAGTAAGACACAGTGCTAAAAAAAAAGTGTTATGTTTTAAAAACATTACCACTGCATCATACTACCCGTTCGGGTTATACGCCCTTACGCTAATGTGCAATGGTAGGGTGATTGTGAGATGAAATGGAGGACCTACAGTATTAACGTGGTATTCGAGCCACGGTGAAGACCTGGCATTACTCACATTCACAAGTTGTGATTAATACACGACTTGTCAGAGGTGAAGGAAGGGTTTGGAGATCAGATAAAATCTGTGCCGGGATCAGGGAAATGCCAATACAGAATTTGGGCAAGATTTACTTATAAGAAGCAAAGCATCAGCAACACATCCTGGAGAGTTAGCGTTGGAAATGAGATGTTTGAAATAAAAAATATAAAGTACTGACAGAAGGCTCTGGTGAGCTAGTATTATTTATTTGAATTGTTGAAAAGTCCTAAACAATTTTTAAGCCATAATATTTAATTTTTAGGGAAATGGGGATTTTGTAGAGCAAGTCTGACTTGGGCTAAGCCAACCTTAATATTGAAAAGTGTGTTTTGTTATATAGGCCTAAGGTTATTAGTTAGATGTTTTAATTTTAACATAATGGCCCAAGCACATATTCCATACTCTTATTCATAGGTCCATAGTGTGTACCCGTGCTCCTTAAGAAATTGTATTTGCGTCCACAAAGTCCAGATCCTTAATCATATGACTGTGAAAACCAATGAGATAGTTATAAATTTTGTCCGATTAAACTTGTTGAAAGAACAAGTGCCATGAAGTCAGCTGATCAATAAAATAAAATGAATTTTAAAAAAATAATTGTATAGCTGTTTTCACAAAATAAACAAATTAATTTGCCATGTTGCTTATAAAAGCGCCAATCTGAGTTTGAGAACATATAACATACCTAAAACTGATCCAGGCTAAAATGTATTGTTTTACAAACCCGCAATAATTACCATATTCAAACTTTTTTCCTAACCAAACCAACTCTTACAAACAAGACATAGGTAATTATGATGTAGGCTAACCTCACCCAAGAATTAATCAGAAGTAAACAGATAGGAGTCTACAGTACAACTTCCGTATCCTTTATATCACATCACAAATACAAAAACCCAAATTAATGTTTAAAATAACCATTATGTTAAAAACCTAACTTTCAAATTTGTCATAATCAACCATGCACACTTTGTATGACATCACAAATATAAAAATATACACATACACACACATATACAGTGCTTAAGTGCTTAACTTCTGACGGTATGCAGCGGAACAGCATTCCGGTATCTCTATTAGTGCAAACACAAAATTTGGAAAAAATCTCTTTAGAAAGACGTGATTAGCAAATTAATTACATACATAATCACGGTGTTTTATTTAAAAATTAGCTACTTATGTGAACAAGTGTATACAGATACGTTTCTTAACACGCAGTCTTGTTTTCTCTCATCACAAGGTGTATCATTGAATGAATTTACTGATGCAAACTTCATTTTAGATCTTGGCTTGATGTGCGATGGGTTACAGGAACTATCTATTTGAAAGTAGAAGATCAGTACCAGGTACTTATTATACCATGGCCCTAGAAGCAGTGCAAAATTTTAATTTTGTGGGAGTTCCTCTTCATAAAAGGGAAGTACGCAAGAGTAATGATATTTTGGATTCTGAGAAGTTCTACGAAGCATTGGAAAGGAAAGGTCTAGAGGCATTTAATATGATGTTGCTTCTAAAATGGACAGTTATTTTTTTCTAATTATGTAGCCTATGTGTATTTTTAATTCAAAATACATCTGCAAGAATTAAAACAATTTTTTTGTGTAATCTATGACTTTAAATTTCTAATCGCTCCTATCATTCCCATTTGTTTACTATAACTAGTAGTAAGAAAATCAAAGTTATATTAAACATATAGTGAGAATTTGCATTAAATTTAATTGAAAAACATTAAAACACAATCACATTATGATAAATTTTAAAACATTTTCTTCTGTTTTTAGAAGAAAATATTGGCTTTAAAAGTGTCGTTTATGGCTTAATTTTTTTTTTAATCCCCCGGTAGTGTTATGGTGACTAAGATTTTAGAAATCACCCACTCTATAGGCCTACCTACTATTCCCCCATTATTTTATAGGTAGGATATTTATCAAAAGCAAAAGCTACAAATTATATGACTATTTATGAATAGGTGTATTAGCTATATATTATTTTTCTAGCTGTCAGATAGCCCATTATGTCAATTCGTAAGAAAATTGTGGTAAGTACCTCGGTATACTAATAAGTTTGATTACTAATGTTAATCCAAATGTTTAGAAGATGTTTAAAGATTAGGCCTATTTAAAACAAATTCTAAAGTGTTTCTAACTATCCCTACTTGTGTACATGGCATCATTTGTTTACACTTTTGGCTAGTAGCCAAGTTATCAGGCGCTTTCATGAAGCCAAAAAGTAGGCCTAGACCTATATGTTTTAGAGGCACCGCATCTTACTATCTGTTCAGGTTATTTGCTTATGTACTAATTATGTTAATGATTTTAGGAATTATGAAGTTGATATGTAGAGGAAGTGTGGCCGCATTTGTGTGGAGGTAAAGTGGAAAACCATTTTGGAAAAACCATCCTCAGTACACTTGAATGAGAATTTAACCTTGATCTCCCCGTCATCGGCAGTCTAGTCTACTGCGAGAGTAGCGCCTTAGACCATGCAGCCACTGAAGCGGGTAAAAAGTGGCCGTTTGTGTGTGTGTGTGTGTGTGTGTGTGTATGTGTGTGTGGTGGGGGGTCTAAGAATGAGGTATTTATAAGTTAGGCCCTGCTGTACAGTAAATGATATGAATCTAGGAAACATTTTAGTAACAAATTAAATATACTGTTTAACACACCTCGGTGGCTGCGTAGTATAAGGTAGGTAGGCCTACTACTCTCGCAGTAGATTATACTGCCAATGATGGGGAGATCAAGGTTCAAATATTGGTCGGGTGTACTGAGAGAGGTTTTTCCAAAAATAGTTTTCCACATAAATGGAGGTACACTTCCTCTATATATAGGCTCCTTATTTCCTAAATCCATTACCAAGCGTAGTTAGAACATAAGCATATTTAACCCAGATGGGTGATAAAACTTAAATAGTTATTCTAAAAACACACACACACATTATAATATGAGAAATTTTCTATAATAGCCTACTCATATTTGTATCTTAATAGGAAGGGGGAATATAAATTTAAATAGATAGGACTGAAGAAAATTAGGACCTAGTCTACCTAAAATATATAAGTTAGCTTATTTAATCAATTGATTGTGTTAAGTTAATTGTTAAGGGTCTAGTAATTTTTTTTCATTCTCTCAGAGAATATTTCAACAAAACTTTTATCAAACAGCAAATTATTAGCACCACAAACACAGTATATTCTGATTCTGGCCAAATCAATATTATTAAACCATTGTTATAATGATCTGGCCAGAACTGTGTGTTTAATGTGAACATTAGGTTGTTTTTTAGTGTTTTTTGCTGAAATAGTAATTCAACAACATAACTTAAATGAAAAAATGTATTATACCTACTGGACCTAAAGTTAGTTTCTTACCAAAAACAAAAGGTTCCCTTAGTTTTATTTTATATAGAAAGTGTAAATATAAAACGTGTGCTTAGAATGAAACTATAATAGTTGCAAAACTTATTTTATACGCTTGTTTAACTTTTAATCTACCCCCTCTTAAATGTAGAGGCTGAATATATTTTGCAAATGTAATTATAATATATTTACTTTGAATCTAAATTGTTTAAGAAAATAAATAACAGAACTTATGTAATTCCGCTGGGCTCATATAGGACCTAATAGGAAGACTTAACTTTAGGCATAAAGCATAGTTAAGTTATGAGTCACAAGCTGGTGTTTTAAAGGAACTCTTCAAAATAGTGAGATATCTTAAAAATTGAATAATTTCGTAAACTAGGCTAGGTAAATGTCTGACTTTTGAATGTGCCCTGTAGACCTACAGTAAATTAATAATAGGGACTTGAGTCTAAAGAGGTCTAAATTTGAAACTTGTATTATTAATAATTTTGGTTCTACTATTTTCTATTCAGCATAAGAGTGTACCCCTTAGGTTAAAATACTAACCAACTAATTTACAAAGAACCAAAGATATACAGTTGGACAGTTATTATTATAAGCACAAAAATTCTTCATTATTCATTATACAATTGGTTGATACGCGCTCTTAAAAGCATCGAATGTTTATCGTGAAAAACATTTTATTTAGTTAATTCCGAAAATTCAAAAACATAATTGAGGTAAACCGGCATGTCATGATATTGATTGGCAATTCCAATAATTAGCACTACAACACTTTTCTGTTTGTGAAATCTGAAAGTAGTACATTAAAGTAGCATTGGAATACGGAATATATATTCTTTTTACGAAGTATGCAGCATTTCGTTATATATTTCGCAATTCACGACACAACTTCACTATCTTGTAGTCACACAAACATAGAGTAACTCCTCGCCTTCCTATGTGACTCAGCAATCGGGTAAGACTGCGTGTTATGTTGGTCACATGTCTTTTAAAAAAGGTAGGTTAGCCTATCATGAGAGAGTGATGAAATCACTACTTATCTAGAGAGAGATAATATACGATAAATTTTAATTGATTCTCTCTATCTTAACAAGTGAAAAAGTACTCATATTATCATCATTTCACGCCGTTATTAAATCATAACACCATCCAAACTATAAACACAGTGCACTCACGAGCGTTGATCAAAAATATAGTTCGTAATTAGATATATAAAATATTAACTTACCAAAAGTGTCATCTTTTTCTGAGAAGATATTGGTGGACCCGGAGAAAGACTCTTCATTTGGGGCAAGTCCTCCACCCCCATCATTGTTTTATCTAAAGCACAAGTTGATGTTACTTTAGTAAAATAAAAGTGCAGCTGATGACGTTCAAATTCAAAATTATATCCTTTCCCTCTTGAACTTAATTACCATGTATATATTTATTGCATTTACTAATTTCGAACTTCTTAATAAACTATATCTATTTTTTAAGTAGATACTTACGTTGTTACAACGAAATTTCAAATTTCATGTTCCACTAATCCCTTGGAGATGTTTCTAGTTACTTTGAAGTCAAGGTTATAATGACGTCATATTTTGTTTCGTCTCATTTTCATTTCATAAATGAATGTTTTGTATTCATCCGCGAATAAATGCTAGATTAATATAATAATTACTTTATTAAAACAACTTTTCACAAAACTGAAATATAGTAAAATAATCGTTTCTGTATGATTTCTATGAAATAGTTTTCATAAATTAGAGTTGTAGTATATGAACCCTCTTCAAATTTTAATGTAAAAAGTTACTTTGTCTATTGTAACCATTGTTCAATCATTTGTTATTAATAATTCAAGCATTGTTGACACAGATAAACAAAAAAATATTTAAACTCTCAACCTAGAGGCATGCAAGATTCATGGGGTGGATCCTTTCCTACTGAAAATATTTGAACATGCAATATTGCTATCACAACACTTTTATTATTATTATTATTATTATTATTATTATTATTATTATTATTATTATTATTTAGCACCGCGTCTTACTACCCGTACGGGTTATATGCTTAAGTACTAATTACGCTAATGGATTAGGAATTGGGGAGGTTGAATAGAGGAAGTGAACCCGCATTTGCGTGGAGGGAGAGTGGAAAACCATTTAGGAACCCCCCCCTCCCCCAGTTCACCCGACCGAGATTCGAACCTCGATCTCCCCGTCCTCGGCAGTCGGGCTCAACACGACTAGCGCGTTAGCCAACTACGCCACCGAGGCGGGTCACAACACTTGTAAAAAGGATGACATGGGTGACAAAAGCTAGCATAAAAAGCATAAAATATGCACAAAAGTTGCAGGGGAGTACCTAACCATTAGCTTCCTTGTGGGTGGGAACATGCCACAATAATTTTCTGGGGGATTGGGGAAGGGGGAGGGGGGGGCAAATATAATTCACACATACACGCGCACACCTGGAAAAACTTCTGCTTGGCACTGGCATTATAATTGCACTGTAAAGATACTAAAAATACAGCAACACTTGATATCCTTCGTTTACTCTTTTCTCAGACAAGAAGATAATGATAAAATGTTGAGAATTGTTTAAAAAGTATGACAGATTTTATTCAGAAATGTGTCTAGTGGATGGATACCACAATTGTAAATCTGATAGTTGTTAAATGTTTGAAGAAAAAAAATTGTAAGGCACCTAGAAGATTTAAAAATGTTAACAATGTATTTGTGTCAAATAAAACATAATTCTGGGACGGGGGGCAAGTTTCTCCCTTGCCTGCTACTGAGGGCACCCATGGGTGTGAATATCTTTACATGGAAGGAATTCCCTTGGAACACCAGCAATCAATAATAGGCCTAATGAATAGTATTTATTTTTTAGAATGATAAAATATCTTTTGGGAGGAGAATATGAGGAAATTAGCTTTTATTTATTTTAAAAGGGGAGAAATATAAAAATATAAAAAAAAATCCTTTTAAAACCATTTTCTAAAGTAACTTTCACTCTGGCTATAATATGTGAGTTGAAATGTAGCAACACTGCACAACCATGATGGTAAATGAAACCTTTCACACAAAGCGAGCCGTAAGTTTTGCGGTGTGTTACTAGCAAGAGACAAGATTTTCATGTTTACTTGCTTTCAGCTACATAGTACAGAAATTGTATTTGAGCGACCAAAAATACATGCAGTTATATGCAATCATTCACATATCATACATTCTGAGACTCTGCTTATATTAAATATTGAATCATTATCGAAAAAATTCACTTATATTTTGAAATACTGGTACTAAAACATTCTTTCAAAATATCTTTGTTTTTTGCAAACTTTTTCCATTTTCAAATAATACTGAGGAAAAATGTAAATGTAAAAATATTTCAATCAAAAATCTTGCAAAATGCATAGGCATACAAAAAAAATTATGAAAGGGAAAAAAATATGCCATACTCTACCATCTTTACTTGTTTTTATTATTATCAATTTTATATGACAATAGATAACAGATTATATCTTATATGTTTCTACCATTGTTTAATAGTTTGCACTTGTTTCAATCTTTTTTATGGTAAGTTTACTCTATTGTATTTTGTGTGTAAGAATTCAACATTTTTCAGGTAAGCAATTATTTAAGCCCGATTCAGGAGGTTTAAGCTTGGTATCTGAAGTAGATAATCCAGTGGCTCACGTGTGGTGTCTTGTGGAAAAGGCTAAAGTTTTGTGGAAGTACAAAGTCATTAAAAGTGAACCAAAGGTCCCCACATTGGTATGTGGGTTAAAGTGTTAACCTCACTTTATCAGGTTTCCCGATAATGACGAATCAAGGTTTGAATCTTTTCCTAGTGTATTTCCTAGAATTTGTATTTGTTTCAAAATCTGTAAACATTTTTTGACTTAAATCTCATAACTGTGGGGTGCCATGGCATTGAATTTAGATAGGGGAAAGTTGTATTAACACAGATTTAGGTAGCTATTATATTGAATAGTTGTGTGTGTTCTTGAGAAGATGGTTTTGTAATAGGTCTACTCTCTGAGCATGAGTATGAGGTGTGTGTGCATGTATGTAAACTGGGAAAGGGAGGAGGGGGGGTATATGGATGATTAAAAAGGCAATAAGAGATTCATCCATTATTAAAAGAACGCGTACCTGTAGATGAATGCAAATTTTACCATCTATTTTAAGTAGATTGAAAGGGGACTATATGAAATTCTTTAAATAGTAAAAATGTAAGTGTAGTCATGACTATGTATGTTTAAAATATTGCTTCTTACCACTAATAGATTTACACTAAGGCAACATATCACACTGCATATCAACGTCCAGCAGTAGGCCTAAATATTCTCAGCCTATCATTTATTTTATGCAATGATACACACTACACTGCTAGATAAAGGACTCCTCAAATGGATTGTGATGCTGATTTTATCCCACAAGGGACTATCTAGCAATGAGCATGCAAGTCAGAGATGTTTCACTCTGCCCCACCCAAGTGCTGTTTGGCGAACCAAATGATGGAACACCTGGTGACCACAGAGGGAACAGACATTTCATCACAAGGTGTCCTAGAACTACGCTTGTGACTGTACCCTTTTAGTGTAACCACATGTGCATGCAAGCACACACAGCGAGTGGTTTGGAGCCACCAACCCCTGTCTAGTTGGCAATCCTGTAATCACTAAGTAGATGGGGGAAATCCCTTCCTCCCATTTTCTGGCCCTTGAGTGGAGACGTTGCCCCCTCCTTAAGTGTAGCGCTAGCATCACAGGGGGATGTCAGAAACTCTTTATTAGGTATAACTTCGGTTTCTCCAAGCATTGACTCTAATTTGCCCAGGGGGTACCTCATGGAGATGTCCTGACCAGCTATCTCCTACCGAAGCCGTGTATGCACTACCAACCGCTTAGTGTATGGCGGGTGGGGGACATCACCTTTCCCTACCCTCACACAGATGATTCTACAGGGATTCCACTGCCTAATTCTCCTGATTAGATGGTCAAGACCAATGCCTAACCAGCTAGGTAGGGTGCTGCCCGGGGGATGCCATCATGGAGGCACCCTTTACATTGCTACAGTGTGGATTTACCTATCCAATTACATGTAATAAATCTCAAGTAGTAATTTACTGTTCTGTAGCATACTGCTTTAGTGGGGATTAGCCATTGTTCTTCTCGAATTAATACTTGCTGGTGATTTTGTATCTGCCTTTTAGAAGGAAGAGGGGACATACGGGTTAGAAGTGTGTGACTCATCTACTGTTCTCAATTTGGGCTGTAAAATTTAACATCCAATACATTATAATTTTGAAAATTGAAAAATGACACCTGGACACGGGAATCGAACCCAGGACCTTTGGCTTAGTACGCCAATGCTCTAACCACTGAGCTATCCAGGAATCGTTCCGTGCCCAGTGTCATTCTTCACTTATATTTTAAGGCAGAGTCTATGATGGACGTGTGGATGATATCTAGATGGAGTAATCCTCACTAAAAGCATAAATAATAACTTTGGCTATTTGTTTCTTATTCAATACATTGTCAGGATAGTAGTGCAAGACAGAGAAACTAGTGGTTGGTATTAACAAATAGTGTATCTACCTATACATTATATTAGTTGTGCGGACATGATGGTAAGGACAGGTGAGGGTGAAGGAACTGGAAGAAGAGGGCAATTTATGCCGGGATCACGATCAACTTAACGTTAACTTAAAGTTAACTTAACGTAACTTAACGTAAAGGACCTCTTCGTGTGTTTAATACCGGGATCACGATCAACTTAACGTTAACTTAAAGTTAACTTAACATATGTGTGATCACGATTCACGTAACTTAACGTAACAACTCAAGCCAAACATCTTCATTCTTGAGTATGATCTGTGATTTGTACTAGTTTTACAGTGATGATCTGTGAATGTTTATAGTTTTCAATCGATATAATAAATATCTATTACAAATTTTTTTTGATAAATTTAGCTTTCCTATTTTAGTGTAATTATTTTGTTTCAATGTCTGATCACTTTAACTTACGCTAAAGAGTAAACATTAGTCATAATACCAACAAATGAGTTACTAAATATCCCTGATGATGTCACTCGCATAATGATTGGCTGGCTAGATCACGTGATACCCTTCAACGTAAAGTAAAGTAAAAGACCTCCCAGGACATCTCTTACGTTAAGTTAACTGCAAGTCAACGTTAAGTTAAGTGCATCGTGATCGCTTCCATTTAATCACACAAGGAGGTTCTTTACGTTAAGTTATGTTAAGTTAAGTTTAAGTTGATCGTGATCCTGGCATGAGTGAATGAGTTGAAAGTGCTGATCTTGATCCACATTGTTAAGTGATCATTTAATTACAGTAGGCTACTCTAAAGTTTGGCTAGATTTTTTATATTGATAAAATATCTTACCAGGAACATTACAAAAAATTAGATTAAAAATTTTAAAAGTACAAGCAATTTAAAAAAAAATATTTAACCTAAACTTTTTTCAAATCCACTGCTATCAAATATCATTCAGGATTCAAGGGATATTTAAAATGTAATCTTACCATTGACATACATTTGTAAAGGTTGCATAGTTTTCCTATAGATTATCATAAACAAATATAATCTACCTTGTGGTCAGAGTTCTTGGCTGCTGACCTAAAGGTCCTGTGTTTGATTCTTGGTTGGTACCGTGAGATTTTTCTCGTAAGGGGAATCATTTTCATGGTCACCAGGTTTTTATTAAATTGGCTTAAGTTAGGTTAAGATCTCCATTGGCTTCACACCATTATCTTCACTATCATCATCCTCTATTTCATAGGGATATGGAAAGAGCCTCCACATAAAGGATGTATAATCAGTACATTAGGGCGTCCCCTGGGCAGCAATACATAGTATTGGGTCCATAGGTAATTTCACCGAACCCCACTAATTTAGAGAATGAGAAAAAATCTATTTACATAATGATATATTTTTGTACCTATTTAGAATTGTGTCTAGGATTCTTAAAGTTAGTAGGCAAACAAACCAGTGACAACAAATTACACCCAATGTGCATAGCTTTTTCTTTATTTTTTACTTTTATCTGTTTAAAATAATCTTCTTTAATCTCACTCTATCTATATACACCAATGCCAAGACCTTGAACATTTTGTTTATTCATAGCTCATTGACAAAAATACCTTACATCTTTAATAATTTTACAGTAAAGTAAATTGATATAACTAAAGAAAAAGGAAAAATAAACTGCTAAGAGTAAATTTGATGAAGAAAGCCCACCTAGGGAAAGAGGAAAAATGTGGGAAGAATCCAATGCACAAAGGTGACATCTTCCTTTCTTCTGTCTTCTATAGTAGAAATAGTCACACACACATTTTAACACAAATAGAATAATATTTCGGCACTGTTGCTTTTATCAAACACAAAGAAGAGAAAGAGTACAAATAACACAAACACTGGATTACTCCATTTTGAATTTAAAAAAAATTGAGGTACCTGTCCTGCTGATAATTAGTTCCTTTTAGATTTTGCATTTTATTGCTTCACCTAAACAAACACCTCTTTACCATTTGTTGTCTCAAATGTGCAAAACATTTAGAAAGAAACAATACTGTAGTGAAAATAATGACTAAAAATATTACCATCAATAAATCAAGTCTTGATTGGAAGAACTTTTATAATAAAAGAATATAGGCTAACATCGACAAAGGACACAATTTGTCTAAAGTGACAGCCAAAGAATGCATGGTTTTGTGTATTTACATACTTAAATAGATCTATTAACTTTCTTAGCAGTTAGATAAGTTCATTTTCTTAGCTCGTGTGGTAGTTCAATTTCTTACTGAGATAAGGGTCCCAGGTTCAATTTATGGTACAGCTAAAAATTCATTATTTGTGTTGAAAGACAATTTGTAAGTCCCGTTCAATCATTTGGTTCAAAAGGTGCATTTTAAATACCCTTCCCCTCTCTTAGATAGATTATAGTGTCAGATAAAGTTATTCACAAAGTGATTCAAATTAGATCATAATTTTGAATGAAACATTTAAGTAAATTAAAGCTAGCTCATAGCTGGTGAGCTTGACAGATTTGAGCCAGGAGCATTGAATGTTTTGTTTGCCTCTGTCATTTTCCATTCTTTTAGTTATCAGGTCGATCTACTTTTAAAACCTCATTCAGCTAATTTTACTTATTTGAATTATATATATTTTAAAAATAACAAAAAGCACACGAGTACCAAATAACTGAAAGCTTTGTGTAATTTCTGCTTATCTAAGTCAGTGCTGTAGAGTTATTGTTTCTATTTTACTTTTACCCTCTTCCAAGTTACGATAAAAAAAATAATTGTATCAGCCTGCAAAAGTCATATCAACTAAGCTTGTTAGCAATAATTATGCCAAAATCCATGGATAAAGGGTGTCATGTGGTCAGCACAACGAACTCTCCGGCCATTAATCTCAGTTTTATAGATTAGAGCCGTGACTTTTTCATTCTAGTACCTAGCTCCACATTGTCCAAGACAGGGGTACCCTGAGGGGATTAAAATGGGGTT
>CABFWB010003044.1:70831-89452 GCA_902151455.1 Timema bartmani
GTAGTTAGGTAAATGGGACATTTGGCCACAGGTCCACACTTTTCGAGGGCTTACAACCACCTTAACATCTTTTACTGAAGCAAGTCTCGCCATAGTCACAACACACATGCTTTGTGTTAGATTGTGAAAGCCATGTGGTGGGAATGTAGGGGTTTTATTGATATTTCTAAGCTGGTGAGCATTGTGTGAATATAAGAACAATTCAATTCAATAATGGGTGAAAACTTTTATATTTTTGTCATTAACATTTTGTTTACCATAAAAGGTGGCAGTATTACCTTGACAGCTTACCTATGGCCATATTTTATAATCTATATCATAACTTGTTACTTGGTAAGTCTGCTAACTTTTAGGCAAAATGAGTTTTACACAGTTTAAACTAGTGGTTCATCAAGCTACTAAAGCTGCCTGATGTGCTGTGTGTCAGTAATTAGTATGTATCACTTTCTTGATTTACAAATGGATAAAAAAATATTGTGTGGTTAAATATTTAAAGTATATAGCTAAAGTTTAAAGTATAGCTCAAAGGTGAACTCAAAGGACCATTTTGACAATTTTATAGAATATTTCTAAAGCTTTGCTTCGTAAAATCAAGTTTTAACAACATTCGGCTTTTAAATTATATATATATATATATAATTTTATTTATCTCTGTTAACCGAATGTATGAATCATACCCTTGTGAAATTTCAGCTTAATTAGTGTAGTGGTTTTTGAGTGAAAGAGTAAAGTACATTTTTAATGCATGACACAACAGAATGATAAGAGTAAAATAGTAGATATCATATTAATAAAAGATAATAAGGCATAGCAATTGATATATATATAATTTTGTTTAGAAAGTGTGTTCTCGAAATATTGAGTGTGTGTGGCCCTGTTCTAAGACAGAGGTTTGGAAACTTATTTTAGAACTTATTAAAATCATTTTAAATTGCAATGGCAATTCTGAACATTCAAAATGTTTTGAACTCAATAAATGAAAGCTACCAACACTAAACAAGTGTTTTCCTGTATCCCTGTGCTATGTACAGCTACAAACTTTGTATTTATAATTGTTAGTATGTTAAATTATGTTTATTTGATCCATTGTATATATTTTCCAGCTTGAGTAAATTGCTAAATTTTTTTTAGACATTATCACTTGTATTTGTGTTTTATTAGCTAAATTTACATGGTCAACTTTAAATAAATAGTATTTGAGTAGTGGTGATCCACATGATTGATCTCATGATCTTATGAATATATAAGAAAGATGTCATAATCATGATAATTATATTCACTTAATCTTCAATAATACGGTACCCCTTTTTTCATATGGGTGTTTTCCTCATAAAATTAATCATCTTGTCAAATATTGTATGTGTGTTATGAGTTAAGTAGTCTATGTGGTTATGTAGAGTAAGAATAAGCTGTTTTTCCATCTCTGGTCTAATGAACTGGTCTTGGAACTGGAATGGTGGTGACGAGAAGATCAACGTTTGAATCTCACCCAGGTAAACTAGGGGTGGCTTTTTCATCTCCTTTCCCTCATTAATGTGGGTGCACTTCATCTAAACTACCTTTTTAATCCTCACCAGTTTAATGAAGCCATTAATAACCCTATAATAATTTAAAAAAGAAAAGTTATTTTTAATTTATTACTATGTTTGACTAAGGTTAAGGAAAGACATAAAAACAAATTATTATAAAACTATTATGCTTTATTGTGTAGCAATTTCATATGGTGAATAAAATAAATATACATATATATATACAAGTAGAAAATGAAGTAAAACAAAAAGTTAATACAGTGAAATCTTTGGTTTTATGAAACAAAAGTAAAATACAATATGGAAAAGTTATACTTGTACTGCTCATGCATATAAAGAAATAGTTTAAAAATTGCTGCAAAAGGTAAAAATTTCAATTATTTAAAAATAATAAGTAGTTTCAATTAAATCCCACATTTGTTAGTAATTTTATCTTAACTAGTAACTAGTTACACCAATTTAGTACATATACAAATCAGTTGTAAATTATTTTGTTATTCATGAAACCTTATCAAATCCCAAACACATGGCTTTCATAATGTTTCAAATCAAGCATAGATGTAATTTAATATTGAATTCACTTTTGAAATTTAACTAAACGTTAATGATTAAATAATATATGAATGTTATAAAATGTTTCATTATTAAGACTTATTTTAATCAACCATGCTTAAATCTAACACAGCAAACATGCAAAATATGTAGAAAAGACAACGAAACAATAATCCACAATAACCTTAAATAAACTTTAAATATTTACAACAAATTATTACAATCAAAATGAGTATATGTATTCTATATTGCATAAATAAAAACTTCAAAGAAATCTCTTAACTATCATCTGAAGTATGTGAAATACATACCAGTAATAATAGTAGGGCCTAATAGTTTATATTATATTTTAAAACAAGTTATTGACGTGGGCTAGAGGGAATATGAAAATATAAACTAATAACTACAAGAAAATGGATCTCATCTGCAGAATATGCCCCAAATAGTCAGGCAATACAAATAAAAGAGAAAATTCACTTTTTTTTTAATCTCCTCTAAATTAGGTAAGTTTTTTGTCAATGACACTTTCACTGAGGTCAAGGTATTAAGGTCGCACCATTTTAAAACTGGTATTGTGGATGGCAAATGGTATAAGAAAATACTTAGGGGAAGAAAATGAAAGGAGCCTCCTCTAAATAATTTCTCAAAACATTAAATGCTCAAAAAGAAATTGAGAGGAAAGGAGCTTGCATTACAAACTTTCCCGAGGGTGAGGCTGTCTTGACACCAAAGGAGTCTTCTCTCGACAGAGTTTTGGTCGCAAAACTATTATGTCATTCTTTATCTTTGGATAGTAAAACTCCATGGCATCAGCTCACAAGCGAGCGATATCGACAGAGCGGCCGCTGCATGTTGGCAAAGATAGTGTCAACATATGTAGACAGAGGCTGTCACGTGGTCAGCACACCGAACCCTTATTTTCTATGCCAGAGCCGCTATTTCTTTACTTAAGTAGCTCCTCAATTATGCGAGGCTGAGGTTGAGTTGACCCCATTTCAGGCACAATGCTTCACAGAAAAATCTAGAGGTTCCAGGGATCGAACCCAGCAGCTCTGACCACTAGACCAAAGGCGGTCTTTATCTTTGGATAACGGCTGAAATATCACTTGTATACGTTTTGAATAATGTGTGGGATATATTCTGCCTATGATTATATAAGAAAGGATGATGTCATAATCATGATAGTTATATTAATATAATCCTCAAGACTATGGCACCCTTTTTTCGGGTGGATATTTACCTCATAAGTTTATCTGGTCAAATATTTAATGTGTGTGATGAAAGTAGTTTATGTGGTTATGTAGAGTAAAAACAAAAATGTCATGGATATATGCTCCAAAAACCAACAATTAATTAATGACCAAATAAAATAAATAGTTTAATCCTTAACATGAAATAAAAAATAATTGAACCTCAGAAAGGACCGAATTTAGTATAAAAGAGGTAAATTTAGGTAAAATATAATTATTTAAATAATATCATTACTCAGCTGCACCAGAGTGCAAACAGATTAAAAGAGAAGAAGCCAGTGGAACAAGGAGAGAATCTTAGAATTTAAAAAATAGTTAAAACACAATAAGATCGCTAATAAAATATGATTTATTATCTTTGGATCAAAACACTTGGCCAGTAAATTTTTCACAAGGATATGTAAGTCAGCACAAAAATAAATATTTCACAACTTCATTTACAACACATAAACATAATAGCTCAAATTCTTATTACAATAAATCATTTCAACAATCAAAGCAAGACAAAATGATTCAGGTATGATTTACTTTTTCTTATTAGCACCTTGTTTCACCCACAACTATTAAGACTAGACTTGGTAATGTTTACAAATGACTTCAATTGATATAAGATAATAATTAAAGTTTTACAAAGTACAATATAATATTGTCAAACATTTAAAATAAAATAATAATATATTACTATTAAATCCCTCCCAGAGCTATCATGGATCTGTATGACACAAGTAACTATTAATTATTATTATTATAATTATAAATAGTAACAAAATCTACTAGAACTTCTTCTGAAAACATGGTCACATGGTCAGTCTTAAGAGAATCTTTCCGCTTCATTGATCTTTCATTTTTTTGTACCATGGGCAGAGAACAAAAAAATTAAATATTTAATTGCCAAATTCAAGCTAGAAGAAGTAAGTGGTAGAGTATAAAATGTTGCACAGTTTTACTTTACATCCATTAGTGTTTCCAGCCTGTGGTCTGGGTCGGTATTTTATTCCAGCAAAATATTTTCCACTACCAGCTTACTAGGCCTGTCATATAAACCTATAATCTAACTTAAGACTAGGACAGGCACAACATCCAGTCCCCGGCCATTAATTCATCACTGTGAGAGGGTAAACCCACATTTCCACTAATGATAAATTTGTATTAGTAACAATTAAAAAAAAAGCTTTTAAAGAAAAACATATNTGGAATCCGAACCACGGTGGAGGCCTGGCATTCCTCACATTCACAAGTTGTGATTAATACACGTCTTGTCTGAGGTGAAGTAAGGGTTTGGCAATCAGATAAATCTGTGCCGGGACCGAAGATTGAACCCTGGACCCCAGCACAGAAGTCTGACACCTTACCCCTAGACCAACAGGTCACCCGATGTTCACACTTTAAATTGCTGTTATCATGTAACGTTTGATTTTCAAGAGACAGACATTATTTCATTTTAATTTTAAGAGTCATATTGTGTGTTTTCCTTTTATTGATTCTTGTCCTTTCCTGTACTTTCTCCCATGTATAGCAATTTAAAAAAAGTATTACATAAGTAATTTAAGAATAAATTACAATTTGTAATTATAAATAACACAGCGATAATAATAATAATAATAATGATTCTTTTACTAAGTTTATGATTTGGTAAAAATTTCTACTCTTTCACATGTACACTCTGCAATCTAAGAAGAGTTAATGCAGATAGGATTTTTAGTAAAAAAACAAAGACGCAAATATTTCTTTGACAAAGGTTAAAGACATTATTGAATATAGTTCCAGAACATACAATGCACTCTCTTCACAAAGCATTATCAATGCTGAATCACTTGATAACATTGATCAATACAACAATATGATGTTGCATAACCCTGGGCATGAAGCCTTAGTATAAAGGTAATTTAATATGTAGGATCTGTCTGAATATGTTTGACCCATTTATTCAAATGTTTAATTTCTTTGATCAAAAGGTGTAATGGATATTTTTCAGAAGACAGCTGAAAGAATTGTTTAAACATACTGTTGTAATTGGGGCAATAAAATGTTCAATTAACTATAGCGAAGAGTTTTAAAATAGTTAATTTCATTAATCCTGTGCCCGCACTTTGCAGTAAAAATGTATTATACATAAAACATTTACTAATGAGTGAAGAGAATTTGAGGTGTGAATCCCTTGGTGCCATCTCGATTGTGGCATGTAAAATATGTTTTTTTAACCAAATATTTAAATTCCCTGATGCGTTTTTATGTTTAGTTAAATTACCTAACATTTCCTGATCATTCGACTTTTTCAGGTTTCCCCTGTTTTATCTGTCTGTAACCACCCGGAATTATAATCCAATATAAAAGGTTTATGAGGTTAAGTTGATAAAAACAGCATTCAGATGAATAGCATAAAATATACTACCATTGAAAAAAAGAAACCATTCCAAGTGCACCTGATTGGAATTCTTCTGGATCATAGTGTTACATTGTCATATTTCTTTCATAAAAGTAATTTAATAAAAAGAATATGTTGCTTTTATGCTCCATTAAATATCTTTTATAAAATCCATTCTACTAATATTTAAAAAAAAATACATTATAAAATATGTGCTAGGTTATTTCCCCAAGAAAATGGTAAAATATGAAAGATTAACCTGTACATCCAAAGCAGTTAAAAATTTAATTTTACAGTATGAACACAATATTTTACTATGACACAAAGAGCACACTCAAAGCATTTATTATTAAATGTGTGTTATTCTTTTACACTTCATTGACCAGATTATTATAAGGGTCACAGTCCATTCGTAAATATTTTTGACATGATTGGCGTTCATTTTTATAATCACATATAATACACAGACTTTGAAGAGAAAAAAAAGTTATGTACTAACACACATTAAATCAGTGGTGGTGTCAACATTTTTATAATATGTTTAAAAAAATAAATATAACAATGTAATCCTGTCCAAGGTTATTGTTCATGTCTGAAAAGTAGGCTTAATGACTGAGCTCATACAACTCACAGCTCAAGGTTACTGTGCCCAGGGTTACACATTAGTATAGTCTTAGTTAACTATTTGTAAAAAACACTACTACATGGACTTTGTTATTAACTGTTTACAAATATCCAGTTAAATATTAAAACGTCATAGAAATTACTTTCTACTTTATGACAAAATATGTTAAGAAACTTTTACATATCAAATTATTTTCTTGAAAATTTATACACCCCTTTACCAGGCACAGAGATGCCAACACACCACTAGAAAGTAGAAACATTTATTACACCATATAGACAAAGGAAATAAAAATGGGTTCAATATGCATGAGAGCCTGCGTCGGTGGTCACATGGTCTAACACAGCTTTTTTTAACACATGTGCCATGAGAATGTTAGCAGTTGTGCTGCGGGAGTTTAGGTGAGGATTAAAAAGAAGAGATAAAATATTTGAAAAAAAAAATTCAATCTTTTAAAATCCATAGTCAACACAATTTTTAAAACTGGCACAATTATTATCATGTTAGCTATTGAACTTTTTAACACTTATCTTAATACTCATTATTTTAATGATAAAACCTCTCCTTAAAAAACTTTAGGTGTTCTTTGACATTTTAAGCACCTTGTTCAGTGAGCCATGAGTTGAAAAAGGTTGAAAATCACTGTTCTAATGTGTCACTATCATGTTAGTTTTGAGTGCAGGTGAAAGGGATATCGAGGTTTTATTCATGGTCAGGCGTATTGAATGTGATTTTTCATTAATAGTTTCCTACTCTCCCTCCACGTAAATACGGGTACATTTACTCTAGCATTTCTTCCTTCTTTATTCATATTCACAAAATGTATGTATGTGTACAACCTGATGGGCAATAGGATGTGAAGAAAAACATATATAGAGAGGAAGATGAGGCTTGTGCACTTTTTAGAAAAACTGGTCTACAGGATAAGATGAAAAACATGCATCGTAGAGTGAATTAATTTTCAGGGGAATATCAAACCCCTTCGATATGGGAAATTGCAGGTTTCTTTTCTTTTAACATCGTGTTTTTATGCTTAAATGATCAAATGAATGAGAAAAATGTTGGCAATTGAATCCCACTTATTACTGTGCATTTTTAGTTTCAATTTGGTTACATGGTCTATTGTCACTAATGTCAATCAGCGACAAAATATCCAAGCATACTTTTATATGGCTTAAAATTGTTAGATCAATTTGTTAAATTCCTCAAGAATAAAAATTGTATAAAAAAAAGTATATTTACTAGAGAGTTTATTTATGATTTAGCTTTAAAGATTAGAGAAGAGAGTGGTGATGAATTAGGTTTTAGTTAACATCCTTATTTAAAGTGTAAAACATGCATAGCTGTGTTTATGACAAACTAATATGTTCTCTATTTTTACCAATAAATGAACCATTTTTTTGTACTAAGTTATACAATCATAAACTATTTCAAAAGAAAAACTACAGTGTAAGGCTTGATTCACACATTCGTCAAAAAGTGAAAGTGTATTCTTTGGTGGTGCAACAATTCACGTGATAGCAAAAATGTATATAGACCCATGATGCAACACAAACTTAAAACAGCTGATTATCAATATATTTAATTGTCTAGCAGATAAACAAACCATTTCACAACAGTAAATGCAAGTGTATCCTTGAATTTTACTTTGAAGTCATATGCACTCTGATTGAGTCAGCTGGTTTTGAAAGTTGAATGGGTCTTTCAAGCAGATGCTGTCGCTCACAAATGAGAAAGTTGAAATGATTTCAAATTGTGCTTAGGAGACAACACAAATCAAGCTGATATCCAGAGATTGGTGACCATTTTTAGGCCTTGCTCTTATATTTTGGTGAACGTGTGGATCCACAGTAAAGATATGGATGTTACTTAGTAGTGATCAGAGCTTGTGGGCATGCAAATAACGTGTCAAGCTTATCTGGCCTAGTTTTCTGGTGAAGAGGTCAGGTTTTGTATCCCAGCCATGTGTACTGAGGGTGGCTTACCTAAATGGTTTCCTTCCTACATCCTACATTTCATATAAATTTAACCTTCCTCAACCCAAACTTACTAATGTAATTAAATGCATACAGCCTGTATAGATAGTAAGATGTGAATCAAACAAATCTTACCAGAGGGCAGTGTTTTTGCAGTTTTAAAGCAAAACACGTGTTTTGTTAAAATAAATAAAATATTAGTCCAGTAGAAACATAAATGTTTAATTTTCTACACATGGTGATATCAAGAGTGGTTGAGTGACTGTCATGGGCATGGCGGCATTAGTTGAGAAACTTTTTAAATAAAGAGAAAAGTTATTAAATTCCAGGACAACTTTAAACATATTTTTTTGAGCTTACCATTTGTAGAACTAAACTATGTTTCTACTGGATAAATATTTAATTTATTTTTACCAAAAAAAAGTTTTGAAACACAAAATACAAAAATACTTTCCTTTTCTTGCGTTCCCTACACTCCCACCTTAATGGATGACCGTATCTGTATTCTCATTTATAGCCTCAATTCCTAACAGATAATTGAGCTATAAATGTAATAAAATATTCATTTTCTATAGTCTTATAAATTTTATGTCCATACAAATTTATCATTTTACGAGTACATGTGAACAATTCTAGAAGTTACATCTTTAAGTTACGTACTCTTAACAAAATAAAAAATCTAACACAGTGCATTCTACATTAAATGCAAGTAGTAATTAACCAGTGCAAATGATAACAATCCATTATCACGCTTATTAAAAACAAATAAAATTGTTGAAAATGACTAGTTTAATGGCAGGTGAGTGATATAAAAATTTGAGCTCACTTAAACATAACTTTTTACTCAAACAATTTCAAAGAGAGATGGGACAATATAGTCCTTTATTTTTATAGTATTTAAGAGATTCAGAAAAATAAAAAATATCTCAAACCCAAATCATAAGTCCTTGTAATTAGTTGAATAAATTATAATTATGGATGGACAGAATCCCGAACGTTCGAAAAAAGGTCAGGAATTTATCAATTTCCATAGGTTGGATAGGTTTGGCTATTTACCCAAAAAGTTTAGGGTGCAAAACAAAGCAAACTTCATGTCCTAGCAGTTAATGCTAATCAATCACAATTAATCTCTTTTGTAGACAGTCTTCTTTGTTCTGGAACAAGCTTGCGAAAGGGGGGATATTTTGTAATGCTTATAGAGAGAGAAACAAGTTGGGAGGCCCGTATATTGTGCTCTGTCTATAAAGAGTTATTTTAAGAGGTACAAACCTAGAGAATTTTTAAAGGTGTTAGAAATCTAAAAAAAAACCTTTAAGAGGTCTTAAATTAAAGAACCTTTAAGAGGTGTTTAACTAAAGAACCACTAAGAGGTGTCCAAATAAATAACCCTTATGCGGCATAAAACCTAAAGAACATTTAAAGGGTTTTAAACCTAGATAACATTTAATGGGTATCAATCCAAGAGAGCATTTAAAAGGTGTAAAAATAAATTATTCTTATTTTTTGCCTTTACCAATACTTAAATATAAAACATAATTTTCAGAAGTAATATAATAATTAAAATAATTTACCATGAAACTGTGTATTTGATTTGTATCATTCAATATTCAATCAAAAGTTTGTTATTTAATTCTATACTCAAGTTATATCTATATTATGTTATTTATGATATTATAGTATTTTATTATTTATGCATGTTTAATAATGTTAGAGCTTTAACAAGTCTTACCATATTAGTTTAAAACTCAATATATATTTTCAATCTAAAAGTATTCTAAAGAGTCGTATTTATAATTTCTCGTTCTCGTCTCAAAATGTTGACTCATTTCTCGTACCATTTCCACCCCACAATAAGAATTCCATTCGCATACATCCCTAACTATAATTATTTTGTATATTTATGTTTTCTTTAGCAAAAGAATTTTAAAAACTTACAAATAAATATACAAAAATAACTAATTCACTCAAAGATTGCTTAGTTATTTTATGTATTGTTCATTACAACAAGATGATTAATGAATATTTAAAAAAATATTCATATATGATGCCCCCAAATCTTTATCAATAAATTATTTTTGTCCATAACGGTAGTTTATATTATTTTTAGTCAAACAATATTAGGGGGTGGGAGAGGTGTCAAATAAAGTGAAGAGTTTGTGTTTGGTTTAATTTGCTTGGTAATTTTCGTCAACCTCATCAAGTGAGCTTCATTTTAATCTTTCATTATTTTAATGTATTCCTGATGCCTTGATGTCGCTTTAGTTCTAAAATTTACATGTGCTTGGAAACAAACGCAAATGATAAATTACATGCAAGTTTTAAAGCTAGATCAAGAAGGGACCTAAACTGATCCAACCAAGAAACTTTGGTGTTTCTCAAACCACAAGTTCTAGTGGGATATTGGCAACATCACACAAATTGACATTTACACATCACACTGGACGTTTCTGTTATTACAGACGACACAAAACATTGTTTCTCCTTTCATACCATCACATGATATACTTACAAAATATATTCCCGTGCCACACAACCTATTCATGTCCTATCACTTCGTACCACCGACTTTGGGGTTCGACGGTGAGCCTCTTTTTAACCTTCCTGTGTTATTCCTTAACAAGTAATTATTGAGCCATGCGTAAATAGCCTCCTCATTGTGTCGGACCCAATGGATATTCAGACGAATCATTTCCAAGCTCTGCTTCAATGCTCTCTGACCAGACCCAACATTCATGTCTTTAAAGAATAGAGATACCTGCAAAATGTAAAAAAAAAAGCAGATACATTTATGTCCTTTATAATTCTTTTAAGTAGTACACATAACGAATTTGCATTTTAGAAAGTTCTTTGAAAATTTTAAAAATAATGGCAAATTTCTCTAATTTATTGATTTATTAAAGGTTAGTCATAGCCCAATTAAAAGTTTTGTTTTTGTTTTCTTCTGGTATTTGGCTGTAAGTTCCTCATGATTAACAGATAGAGCTACTGGCTGTGAAAAGTGGATTTACCTCTCCTGAATCTTGAGGGAGAAGGAATGGACCAACAATAACATTTATAAATACCTTTTATTTGTAGAAAATTAAATTTTCATCATTTTATGCTCTAAATATATTTTTCCAGCTGCCACAGTTCACTAGATATATGTAAAAGGCCTATTTTTAAGGTCCTTTAAAGTCCATAACGGTGGAAGCTAACATGGTATCCATGAGGACTTTTAGTATGTTAAACCACACACCTAAACGAGCATATATACCAAAATCCAGCTATTTATAATTTTTTCTGATAATTCCAGGACTAAAACAAATATATTAATGTCACTTTCTTGACATTCTTTAGTAAGAAAACAGCAAAAGACTCTACACAATTTTGTCATTAGTTATTTCACTTGTCTAGAACACCTAGAACTGGCTGTTACCTCATGGTAATCATAATCAGTGGAGAAGTGAGAGGTGACTGCGGAGATGAGCCCACCCATGGTGAAGGTTCCGTTGCCAAACACGGACTGCATGTAGTGCCAGTGTGCCTTAAGGTGTCTCCATGCCATCAACTGGCCCTCAGGGTTGGCTGCCACCATCGCCAGCACCACCTTCACATCCTGAGGCTTCACCAGGTTTCTGTCCAATGTTGTTAAAAGATACCTGTGAGGACATCAAATATCATTCCATGAAAATTTCATCTTTCAATATGAAAAAGAATAATTGCCTAGTGACTTGATGGTATGGGGAAGAAAGAAGAAGTACAGAAACAGCTATATGAATGGAATGAGGAAGTGATAAGAGTTTTTTACATCCATTACTGTTTCCATCCTATGGCCTGGGTCAGTTTTTTATTCAAGTCGTATATTTTCCACTACCGGCTTACTAGGCCTGTCATAGCTTCATATGCCTTATAATCTATCTTAAGACTGGGACAGGCACAACATCAAATTTTCTGACATTAATTTATCAATGTGAAAGGGTAAACCCATATTTTTATCAATGATTAATAAGTGAAAGTGTGGAATAAAATTTAGCATGGTGAAGTGTGAAGTGATGATAATGACATAGAAGAGGGTAAGACCTATTAGAGCTATAAAGTTGGATGGAGTAGAGATGAGAAATGTACAGAGTGCAAAATATCTTGGAAGTGTGATTGAGGTGAAAGGTGGAAGTAGAGATGATCTAATAAGAAGAGGGCAGCATGGGGAGTTGTTCTATAGGTGTATAATAGATCTGCTATGTAGAATAGAAGTGCCCTTGAAGTGTAAGGAAGTGTTGTACAGGATGTACTTTGTACCCATTGTCACACATGCAGCAGAAACATAGATATAAAATGTAAGAGAGACTAGGAAAGTGGAGGCCATAGGAATGAAGTTTGTGAGGAGTATGTTAGCTGTCATGAGGATAAACAGGATAAGGAAGTGTGGGAATAAAGGAAGTACATGTGATAGTAGAGGAAGCAAGATTCAGATGGTATGGTCATGTAATTAGGATGGAAAAGGAGAGAATACCATAGAGAATGATGGAGATGATTTTTAAAAAAATACCACAAAAGAGATCAAGAAAAAGATGGGAGACGCAGTTAACAGAAAATGTGCAAGTGAGAGGAGAAGGTTAGACATGATTAAAGGAGGAAGAATGATGGAAGGATAGAGGAAGATTGAGGAATTTTACTCAACTGACCTGGCCACAGGCTAGAAACAGGTGATGATGAATAATAACTTAGAAATGTGTGGACACTTTGTGAATTAATATAATGTGATAGAGAACCAACCTGAAAGAATAGTTAGGTTAGACCTTGATAGAACACTTCTCTCCTCATTTCTTCATACTCTCTTCACACTTTCAGATTCTGATCACTTTCACAGTTACACATGACCTAGAAATATTCATCATCATCATTCAACATTTCCACCTCTGCGGGTCATCTGGCACATCTTCCATTCCTGTCGATCTTTACAAACTTCTCCCTCACCCACGTGTTTCTAATCCGCTCCTTTAGCTTCCATGTCCTTCTGCGCTTGGTCCATCCATCTTGTCCGTGGTCTTCCAATAGGTCTTCTACCTTTCTCTTTGTTCTATAAGGCTTTCTTAGACGTGTTGTCTTTCTCTATTCTCACCACATAACCTAACCACAGTAACCTTTTCCTCTTCAGTGTCTCTTCTAATGGTGTACCTTTAAAAGCATCCCTATATATTTAATTCCTTATCCTGTCTCTTCTTGTTACATTCTCAATGCCTCTCAGGAATCTCATCTCTGCTGCCTGCAATATACTTAAATCTCTTATCATCCTTGTCCAGGTTTCAGACCCGTATGTCAATATTGGACGATAATATGCCTTATATAACAAGGCTTTGGCCTCTTTTACTATATTCCATCGCCAGATTATATCCTTAACACATGGTATAATTGTCCACTTTTCTATATCCTTTTTCCTATTTCCTCCTGGATCTTACCATTTACAGTAACCTTACTTCCTAGATAGCATAAATCTTCCACCTTTTAAAGCACCTTTCCAATGATTGTTACTTTCTTTGCTGGTTTGTGTTAAAGGCCACCTTCATCATCTTCCTCTTTTCTACATTCATGTCCAATCCATATCGTTCCATTGCTCCTGCCCATTTAGCTAGTTCTCTCTCCAAGTCCTCTTCCGACTCTACCCGGGTCATGATATCGTCCGCGTATGCCATTACCTTCAGTTCTCCCGGGTTTCTGTGACCCTGGACTTGGGCTATAATTTCATCCATTACTCTATTAAATGGGATTGGTGATAAAACGCTTCCCTGTCTCACTCCCCTTTATGTTTGGAACCAATCTTTTTTTACACAATTTTCACACTTATATATGTTCCTTATTTGTTCTACAGTCCCTTCACCAACTCCCTTTTTTCTTAAACTCAATCATATACTTCTTCTTGGTACTTTGTCAAAAGCCTTTTTTATGTCAATGAAGACTATCATGGTATCTTTACCATATTCTTGTATTTTTTTTAATGAGCTGTCTCAATACAAAGATAGAAGCAACTGTAGATCTTCCTTTCCGGAATATGCACTGTTCTTCCCTTGTTGTTTCTTCTATTCTTCGCTTAACTTTTCGTAGAAGTAATTTTACATATAGAAATATTAATTTTTCATATTAAGAAAGTGACCAACACAACAGACAGAGTAGCAAATAAATTGGCAGCTTTATGATTCAAAAGTAAGAGTAACTGAAATGTGCAGTGTTGCCAGATAACACGTTGCCATATGATATTTCTGAATGCAAGGTTGAATAGATTGTTAACGCAATTAAATATACTCTAATAATAAGATAAGATTTTTAGAAAACAATAAAAAATATTTATTGTATAAACTGGGGGGTGGTTTAAATTTTATCTTTCAATAATACTGTTGATAAGAGCTACTGCAAATAGTACAAAAGAGTTTGACCTATAAGGCTGCGGTTCAAAATCAGACTAGGGCACAGACAAGGAAATAACAGATACATAGCCTTATGGGAGATTTGTTGCGCCCCTCAAGTCAGGTAGAACTTAAAATATCCAGTGATAATAGCGCTTCCAAGTGAGAATTATTTAAAACAACTCACTTGCAAAATGTTCCCGTGAGAAAGACAAGCTGAGAGCTAAGAGCTGCCGTCTCTCCGTGTACAATAGTCAACCCCTTCCCCCGCCTCAACCTCCTTTCATTGACCAAAACTTTTCAAACAATTGAGTGTGTTGGACCCAAATATACAATGTTAGTGCTTCTACAGTTTAAACATGACATGAGGTCTTGGAAATGCACTTGTAAATGAATTATTAAATATTTTGTGAGCAGCTTCTGCGGTCACAATTCTTTAGGATCCACTTATTCGTTAGACTGGACTGCAAATAACTGGGATATCAGTGTTCAAATCCTGATCAGATGTACTGAGAGTGTTTTTTCCTAATATGCTTATAATTCTCCCTCGACGTAAATACGAGAACATTTCCCGATCATTTTACCTTCCTCATTCCTTATCCATTGAGTAAATACGCAGATAGCTATAATGGGAAGTAAGAGAGAGCGCACAAAATATATCAGTAATTAAAGTTAAATACTTATGTTGTAAGGGTTGCATTTATTTTTACATATTGTTGTCAAATTAATACAAACAAAATATACAAGTGATTTGCTATTTAATAAACTAAAAAAAAAGTTAAATGCAGAGAAAATACAATGAAAAGAGTTTCCTAAGTACATATTTGGCATCGGCAATATCCCCTTATTTTAAACATTGGAATGATTATATTCAACATTAATTTATACTAATACCCACCTCAGTGGCATAGTTAGCTAACACACTAGTTTAGTGTTGAGCTAGACTGCCGAGGACGAGGAGACCGAGGTTTGGATCCCACTTGGTTGAACTGGGTTCCCTAAATAGTTTTTCACTCTCCCTCCAGGCAAATGCGGGTTCATATCCTCTATATCCAACCTTCTCAAATCCTAGCCCATTAGCGTAATAGTACTTACGCGTATAATCCAAATGGGTAGTAAGACACAGTAGTAAGTATTAAAAAAGAAAAGGTTCATTGTGTTTCAAGTTTTCTTTGTAATGTGCAGTCAGAGTAAACTTATTTGTGTGGCAGGATTAAGGTACTTAGCGACTGTGGGGAGGAGGTGGGGGTAGAGACAGAGGAGGGCACTACCTGAAGCTTTCTCGGTGACCGCCAACCGACAGGTTAGCTCAAGAGAGCTCATATTTTGTATCCGCCATCTAGTACAGTCGAGTTTAAAGTGAGTCGTTTAAAAAATGCTCACTTGATTGCGCTGTAGTCACTGGGGATCACACCTAGCGATCCCAATATTGAAGGAGTAAGGCCTCGATAAGGAGCGCAACACGTTTAACCTAGCGGCTGTGGATCTGTTCTTTTCTTCTCTGTGGACCAGGGCCACTAGGGTAGGGAATTTCTAAATAAAGGTATGTGTGTTTTTATCTCCCTTTCCTAGTGCCTTCTTCCAAATATAAAAAATACATTACCATACATCTTTTAAAAATATTACCTTCACTAACCTGTTCTCTTTGGTTATATAGTTTAAAACCCTGACATTTAATGCTGGTGATAGAAAGTACCACTAATAAAAAATATAGTTAAAATTTTTTTCATTGTTTTGTGTTTTTTTTAATGTAAAAGAAAACCTGTAAATCATTAAAGTTGAGGCCTGAGAGACTATTATAATGTGTTAAACAAGCACAGGGCTTACTAAGTAAACCTAGGAGACCACATTTGTATTAAATGCCTAAATCAATTGCTAGGACTTGTCTTATTAATAAAACAAAACCCATACACACAGCCAGGGATCAAACAGGGATCTCCTGAGCCTAACCACTTGCCACTATTATTACCTTTGCAATATCCATGGATCTGAGGCGACGCCGAGTGCTTTCAGCAGCAGCTTTCTCTCACTTGGAACTACAGTGCTGTTGTACTTGGACCAGCAGTAATTCCACTCTTTCACACCCCCGTACTTGATACCTAGAAAAGTGAACAACTTACTGTGACAAACAAGAATTAAATACCCTGATCTGGGTTTGATCCATGAACACATTGAGTTTTCCTCAGCTTCTTTTCTGATAAATGTCAAATCAATTTCTTACAACAACAAAAAATCATCATTCATCATTGATAATTCATCATTAAATAATGACACTAGAATGTATTAGTAAAATAATTGTGATAGACCAATATTAAAATACACTCCTTAAGTATTTTTACACTACCATACCTGCTACGTATACAATTTCTCTAAGGTTAGGAGGGATACGTTCATCTTTGTCCATCCATCTTTGAAACCTAGTCTTGGCTTCCTTTACAGTACTGTTAATATTACAGAGAACAGCTGAAGCTAGAATATCGGATCTCATTAACCTAAAACAATAAAATAAGAAACAGAATCACAAATATGATTAGTGAGTAATAAATAAAATTTTGTTTTAAAGAGCTTGTAAATTCTAAAGGGGATTGTATGAATGGCACAATATCTGAAATTTTACCAGGGATGGGCTACTTGAACTGTTTAGGATATTCAAGATTATGATAAATTATAGGATTCGAGATTCTATTAAAATAATAATGGTTATTTTCCTAAATTTTTAATTGGAATATTTTTTAAACTTATTTGCTTATTGGTGGTTCACCCCCAACATAATTATTGGAAAAATTTAACAACTTAAGCCCGTGCCATTAATTTAACACTTAAATGAATTTTATAATGAATGCAGTTTATTGCGTCTTGCCCATCACACTCCCTCCCAATCCATCCCCAAGAAGATATGGCGAATCGACCTATTCTACCCACTGAAGATGGATCCTAATAGTAGCCTGTCTCGAGTGCCACAACAACCTTTGGATTTGACAACGAATGAAACAGGACATTCCCTCCAAAGGAGGAGAAGAAGCAATTCCCGGCATGGCCGAAAATTTATCATTGATAAAAATATGGGTTTACCCTTTCAAATTGATAAATTAAAGGCCAGGGACTGGATGCTGTAACTGTCCTATTCTTAAGATATATTATAGGGCATATTAAGCTACGACAGGCCTAGCCAGCCAGTAGTAGAAAAATATGACTTGAATAAAAAGCTGACCCACGCCATAGCCTGGATACAGTAATGATGATGATGATCATATATATATATATATTGTATCCATATTAATCCAAGAGTTTGTTATTAGAGTACACTATTAAACTGATTATAGTGTTTGTATGGATATGAATGTAATCAGAGGTAATGCAGAGTCTCAGCTCTTTTTCTAAAATAAATGTTGTCAGCCAACTAAAGACTTGTTACTTGGGTTGCACCTTCTCGAGCCTGCTCCCCTGTATTCAACTAGGGTTGTGCCTGAACTGATCGTTTCCTCTAGCAATGGTAGAACTAGTTACTCTCGAACAGACGTGACAGGAACCACTTAGATGTCAAATTCTAGTTGTAGAGGCCAGAAGAAGCAAGCAGAACATGCATAAGAGATCTCTAAGGACAACTCTTTGTTCCCTACCCCAAACATTACTTTGTATACCTCTACACCGGCCTATGCAAAAACAGAATTTAGGTTCTTAATAAAAGTAACTCATCCTTCCCCCTCACTCTCACCTTCCTATAAATATAAAACTATAGATCCCAGACGTTTATCTGCATATTATCAACTATCACCCCCTCAAATCCTGTTAGAATGAAAACAATGCTCTTTTCACCCACCTCCATTAACCTCCTACCCTCTTAATTTCTGGGACACCCTTTCCTGGGGACTTTGCCTTGATCTTCAAGTAAAACACTTTAATCTTCGACAATGAAGATTCCCCAATCCCCTCCACTAAACAAATGG